>JAVJIF010033213.1:0-146723 GCA_038442645.1 Agave tequilana | reverse complement strand
GGTTGTGTTTCGTGCAACATAGTCAATTGCCCAACAGGATCATTTGCGCAAAAGGAATACAAGTGGTCTTATCTGCTTTCAAGCCAGACCACTGGACACGAAAGGCCTTCCTCCTGCACAGGCCGTAATCCTTCACTTAATGGCAGATTTTGCTACCAGAAAGCTGATTGCCTTTTCGTGAAAATTGGCAAAGGACTGGTTGTCACCGGTAGGATCGACCTTCTATAAGGGAATTGGCAATGATGTCAGTGATCTCACGGGTGACGTCCGCTATCCCGAAATGGATCATCTCCTGTAAGCGGCTACCAGCCTCGCCTCAAAGCGGGTCATCTCGGATAAGAGGCTGCCAATAGCCTCTGGGACACACATCCGCTGCCCCAAGTTGTTCCTCCTGCTTAAAAGTAAAGCTTCAACTGGGGAAGCATAAGGCAACTTTTCGGTCTCTTTCATCAAGTCACAAGATTGGCGAACATAGCTCACTGCAATACAAATCAGAACAGATTAGCAGCTAAATACAGGAGAAGCTGCAAAATACTAAGTCAGACTCTTTGGGGCGAAGCAATCTGATTTCAGTGAAAGCAGAGGATAAGCCTCGCTTGCACAGCAGTGATGGGCTAGCTCAGCAAACGCCAAGTCCTAGCCTCGCCTATATGGCTAAGCCAGACTGATCCTGTGAGACACAGTCTTAGCCTCACCTATATGGCAAGACTGGCTCAACTTTGAAGAGACCAAGTCCCAAGTTCTGCCTGTGTAGCGGACTTAACATGCAGTAATCTTTCTCTGATCAAGTCAAGATGATAGCTTTGCTGGGAAGCTATGCTAAAATTCTTCTCTGCGGAACAGCCAATTGCAAGATGAAGAACAAGGGAAACTAATCCCTGAAGTAGCTGTCAAAGCTAAATTAAAGGAGATGAATTCCCTAAAACTGGTGAAGTTGTCGAACGATCAAGGCTTACCGGTCCTTGGCCGGGTAATAACCCGAGTGAGCATCCTCACTAATTTAGAGATCTAAGTATCTCTCTCAACCAAGAGAAAAAAGAGAAGAGCAGATTATTTCTCTTCGAGGACTTCAAGTGTCCTATTTATAGGCCCCATGGCCCGAGCGTTGCCGCCTCAAGCGTGGAAGCACGAGCGCGTTTAAGGCACTTATTGCGCCTTGGGAAAAGGGACGGTTTCCCTTAGAACCGTGCAAAGGAAGAAACGTCTCCCTCATAAAGGCATTTATGGCGCCTTGAAGAAAGGGAATATCCTCCCTTGGAAATACACGATCAGAGGATATCTCCCTCGATCAGTGTAAGAGAAGGAGTAATCCTCCTCGTAACCGGCCCACAGCCGTTGGCCTTGGGAAAGCGACAGATGTTCCAGAGCGAACTTATTCCCGGAAGCCCAGATGTGGAGCTACTCGCACGCGAAGCTACTCAGAGTCGCGAATCTGCATAATTCTTCGGTAAACTGATCCCAAAGCAGGATCGAAAGCGAAGCTGAACTCAACCATCATGGCGACGTTCATACTCCACACACCACCGATTAAAGCAGTTCAAAGTATTTCGAAGTCTGAACTTTGAAGGGGTCTTGTTGACACTTAAAAAAAGACAAGATTCTTATTGGTCGAACAATGTCTAAACTTGTTGACATTTACAAAAGACAAGAGATAGACGAGCTGAAGACCAGTTTTCACCCATCTCCGAGGGACAGGGAAGCAACTTGGACTCCACTGATCCAGCAAGCAGAAAGTGAACCCGGATTGTTTCTAAACAGACCTCAGCAGGTCTAAGGTGCTAGCACTTAGCATCACATGAGCCCAAAGGGATAGCCTCGCTTGAGAGGCTAGGATCGCCCGACCTCGCCTTGAAGTCATTCAGAACCTCGCCAGAAAGCTAACTTATAGCCTCGCCACAGAAGACTTCTAGCTTCACCGAAAAGCCTCTTTTCGGACTTCGCCAGAAACCGCTTCTAGCTCCGCTACGAGCTCAATGCGGGCAGTTCTGCTATTAGTCTGCTATGGTCAACTTTTGACTTATCAAATCTCCGGATGAGATCAGATCCAATCAGATCAAATCTAATTAAGATCAAATTGGAGATCAAATTTGGCAGTTGATTGCCACAATCTTTTGACTCTTCTAAAAACGAGTAAGAAGATCAAGGAAAATCCTCCATGATATGGAAAGGATCAAAACAGATCAGAAGATCAACCGACCTGCCATTTCTAGCTTCGCAGAAGCTGATCTTAGCCTCGCAGCAAGGCTACTTTCCAAATTCAAACAGATTCGGTTCAATCTGTTTCCATACCTCCAAGGGGACGGTTATGCCCTTACTCTCCCTATAAATAGCCCGCCAGGGGCACAAGGGAAGAGGATCTTCATCTTCTTTTCGGAAGCCACACACGAAGAGAGAGGACTCCACAAGCAGAGGCTTCTTCACGACGCACCGCGCGTTCTTGAATTCAGAGACTTTTTAGAGAATTACTTCTCTATTCAGGGTGCTGATACCCTAATACCTACCTTCTTCCCAAGGAATCTCTGGAACCAGGCGAGAAGGAATTCCTAACCGAAGGCGGTTTTGAGAAGTAGCAAGAGGGTTCTACCGGCCCTCTATTCTCTGATTCCCGGAACCAGGCGAGAAGGGAATCTCATCGCTCGCATCGTCAAAGGGACAAAGTGGTCGCGCGCTGACCAGACTCCTATCGGCACACTTCTCCAGAATCTCTGAGGAGATCTACTTGTAATCTTTTAAGAATACTTGTAATTTAGCTCCTCAAACCTATTTTTATTGTAAGTTTTCCCCTTTGCAAATCAATGGAAAACACGGGTATTCGGCTCTTAGTCTTGTTTTGAGAGATCGTTGCATCATTCATTCATACTTATTTTAAAAAGATTGTTAGATTAGCATTTACACCTATTCACCCCCCTCTAGGTGTTTTTCAATTGGTATCAGAGCTTGGACTCTAGGCTCTTGGCTTAACAACCTTAGAGAGATCCTCTATTTGCTAATCACTTCGTTCATTTTATATACTCTCACTTAGTAAACATGGCCGATGGTATTAAGACACCCCCTAAGTTTGATGGCCTTAACTTTCCCATATGGAAAGTTAAGATGACCGTATTTTTGCAATCTCTAGAAAGTCGGGTTGCAAAGGCGGTGACCAAACCTTTTAGTGCACCCACCGGTGATGAGTCCACTTGGACCGAAATAGAGACAAAAATTTGATGCAAATGCTAGGGCTCACTATGCATTACTCCAAGCACTTAATGATGATGATATTTATAGAGTAATTCATTGTAAATTCGCATTTGAAATATGGTCACATTTGCTTGTTACACATGAGGGGACCTCACAAGTGAAGATGGCTAAGATAGACCTTCTTCGGTCCCAATATGATTTTTTCCATGCAAGAAAATGAAACCATAGATGATATGGTTACAAAATTTTCTAAGATTACTAATGGACTTTCTTCTCTAGGTGATGTTATTGATAATGACCAAAGAGTAAGGAAGATCATCCGGGCTCTTCCTCCTTCATGGGAAGTCAAAGCAACTACCTTGAAGGAACTCAATGACAAGGAGGAGATGGAGCTTATAGGTCTCATTGGGAACCTCAAAACCCATGAGATGGAGAGAAAGGCAAGGGAGGAATTGGCTCCTTCCAAGAAGAAGACCATAGCCTTCAAAAGTCTATCCTCACACTCCGACGAAGACGATGAAGAAGAAGATGACGAAGAGCTCTCACTTCTTGTGAAGAACGTTCGGAGGATGTACACAAGGCTAAATTCCAAGGAAGAAGGAGATGGCAAGGTGGCAAGGAAG
This sequence comes from Agave tequilana, assembly GCA_038442645.1. Taxonomy (NCBI): domain Eukaryota; kingdom Viridiplantae; phylum Streptophyta; class Magnoliopsida; order Asparagales; family Asparagaceae; genus Agave; species Agave tequilana. The sequence continues at coordinate 142,920 of JAVJIF010033213.1, read as the reverse complement.
AAAAGAAGATTATTTGCTTCAATTGCCAAAGACCGGGTCACATTGTAGCGGAGTGTCCGGATAAGGTAAAGCCATCCACCTCCAAGAAGCCTTTCAAGAAGAAAGCTTTGAAGGCCACATGGGATTCCGAGAGCGAATCCGAGGACGAAGTTGACACCGCTAACATGTGCTTCATGGCCAATGAAAGCACTAGTAAGGTAACCCCTACCACTTTTCTTAATGATGAACTTTCCATGGATGAATTAGGAGAAGCATTTGTAGAACTTTCACATAATTATGATTTTCTAAAGAAAAAGTATTTAAAAGAAAAAGAAAATGAGTCTCTTAATCATCAAGTTTTTACTCTTTCCAAAGAAAAAATGATTTGTTTTCCACTTTAGTTTCCACTCAAAAGGATTTTGATAACTACAAAGTTTCTTGTAAAGGCAAGTCCCCACTAGTTGATACAAATGAGATTTCCATGCTTAAAGAAAGAATTGACTCATTAGGAGTAGTTTTAAAAAGTGTGAATTTAATAAGAATAAAATTGAGGCTATGTTTCCTAAGAAACAAGCCCCTAAGAAACATGCTTTATATGCTTATGCTCATGTTCATACCACACAACTTTTACGTCGTGGCAAACCCCAAAACATGCTCACCCTACACATACACATCATGCATTCATGTATGGGAAGGTGTTTTCATGTACTTATTGTGGCCGTAAAGGTCACTTAGCTAAGTTTTGCTATGATAGACTTAATGCATCTCAACATAATATTTGGTTCGAAATACTAACTTTCAAGGACCCAAGAGAATTTGGGTACCAAAGTCAATAAACTTGTTAAATGATGTAGGTACCTTCCAAAGCCCAAATACGTAAAGGATTGTGATATCTTGATAGTGGTTGCTCAAGGCACATGACTTGGGACATCAACAACTTTGCAACCCTATCAAGATACCATGAAGGTGGCACCGTCACCTTCGGAGATGATGCCAAGGGTAAAATCATCGGTATCGGTAATGTCAAACTTGGTACATCCCCTATTATTGAAAATGTTGTTTTAGTTGATGGCCTCAAGCATAATCTCTTGAGTGTCAGTCAACTTTGTGATAAAGGTTTTGATGTTATTTTTGATAATTTAGTTTGTAAAGTTATAGATAGAATTTCTAATACTTGTGTATTTTTCAGTTTTCGTGAAAATAATGTTTATATGATTGATATGTCTAATATGTCTTATAATATTACTTGTTTAAAAGCCCTCGATGATGACTCTTGGTTGTGACATAGAAGATTAGGCCACATTTCTTTTGACCATATATCTAGGTTAAACACAAAGGAAATGGTGAAGGGTATTCCTTGTTTGAACTTTGAAAAGGACCGCGTTTGTGACGCGTGCCAACTTGGGAAACAAACCAAGTCCTCTTTCAAGTCAATCAAGGATATCATGACATCACGTCCTTTGGAGTTAATCCATATGGATTTATTTGGTCCAACCCAAACCAAAAGTCTAAGTGGGAACCGTTTTGCATTTGTTTTAGTTGATGATTTTTCACGTTTTACATGGGTTTTCTTTTTAGAGCATAAAAATCAATCCTTTTCACATTTTCAAGCCTTTAAGAAAAGAGTTGAAAAGGAAAAAGAATCTTCTATTGTAAGAATAAGAAGTGATAGAGGTGGTGAATTCATTAACCTACCCTTTATTACTTTTTGTGAAGAACATGGAATTAAACATGAACTATCTTGTCCTAGAATTTCACAACAAAATGGAGTAGTTGAACGGAAAAATCGAACATTACAAGAGATGGCTAGGACAATGATTAGTGAATATGGTCTCTCACATTATTTGTGGGCCGAGGCCGTTAATACTTCATGTTATATATCAAACCGTGTTTTCTTATGGAAAAATACTTCAAAAACTTCTTCTGAGATTTATTTTTCTAGAAAGCCAAATGTTTCATATTTTAAAGTTTTTGAATGCAAATGTTTTGTTTTAAATACAAAAGATAATTTAGGTAAATTTGATGCTAGATCTTATGAGGCAATTTTTGTAGGATATTCAAATACTAGTAAGGCTTATAAAATCTTCAATAAGTCATCCTTGACTATTGAGGAATCTATACATGTCAAGTTTGAGGAATCTAACTTGTTTGTTAAGAATGTTGTAGAAATAGATCCTTTGCATGGAGATTTGGAGAAGGTTACCTTGGAGGATACACCAACTATTGAAGACAAGCCAAAGGATGATGAAGGAAGTGAAGCTAAAGAAGAAGGGGCTCAAGGGAATGAAATTCAAACAATTGATGTGGAGCCTATTCAACAACTTTCAAAGGATTGGAGATACAATCCACATCATTCCAAGGACCTCGTCATAGGTGAAGTATCTAAAGGAGTAACCACTCACTCTAGACTTCATGATTTTTGTGGACACTATGCTTTTATTTCACATTTTGAACCCAAGAACGTTCTCGAAGCCGAGACCGACTCATATTGGTTGCTAACCATGCAAGAGGAGCTCAATCAATTTGAGCGCAACCAAGTTTGGCACCTTGTTCCTAGGCCCCACGATAGACCACAATTGGTACTAATTGTGGGTTATTCTAACACTAGTAAAGCCTATAGAATTTTCAATAGATCATCTTTGACTATTAAGGAATCTATACATGTTAAGTTTGAAGAATCTAACTTGTTTGTTAAGAATGTTGTAGAAATAGATGCATTGGATGAAGGCTTGGAGAAAGTGACCTTGGAGGATACACCTACTATGGGAGACAAGCCAAAGGATGATGAAGGAAGTGAAGCTAAAGTGGAAGAGGCACAAGGAAATGAAAATCAAACAAATGAAGTGGAGCCTCCTCAACAACTTCCAAAGGATTGGAGATACAATCCTCATCATCCCAAAGACCTCGTCATAGGTGAAGTATCAAGGGGTAACCACTCGCTCTAAACTTCATGATTTTTGTGGTCATTATGCATTTATTTCTCATGTTGAACCCAAGAACGTCCTCGAAGCCGAGGCCGATTCATATTGGTTGCTTGCTATGCAAGAGGAGCTCAATCAATTTGAGCACAACCAAGTTTGGCATCTTGTTCCTAGGCCCCACGATAGACCAACAATTGGTACTAAGTGGATCTTTAAGAACAAGTTGGATGAGTCGGGAAACGTAGTTAGGAATAAAGCTAGGTTAGTTGCCCAAGGTTACACTCAATTGAGGGAATCGATTTTGAAGAAACATTTGCACCCGTAGCACGGCTTGAAGCCATACGGATGACACTAGCATTTGCCTCTTATAAAGATTTTAAATTATTTCAAATGGATGTTAAAAGTGTTTTCTTAAATGGTTTTATTGAGGAGGTAGTGTATGTTGAACAACCCCCCGGGTTTGTTGATCCTACACATCCGGATTTTATTTTTAAACTTGATAAAGCTCTTTATGGTTTAAAACAAGCCCCTAGGGCTTGGTATGTGATCGAGGCGGAACTAGCACTCAAAAGTGTGTTTTATGTGAAATCAATGAAAAGCTCGAATGTGCTAATGTACCCTCGATACTTCCGTTATAGCATTGGCTCAGCGTTTGTATCCACAGGGAAGGGAGGCGATAGAAGCATTGACAGTTTCTATTCACGTTGTTTGTTAACAGTTCTTCTTTGTTAAAAGAATGATAAAGAAAAAAAAAAGAAAAGAAAATCCAGAATGTGGGTGAGGAGAGCGATGAAAACGGCGAAGAAAGCAAAATAAAAGGGAGTTGGAAAAAACTAGAGAAGAAGATGGAACAAAGGTAAACTAAGAGGATGGTGAAAACATCGATGGGAGAACGATAAAAGAATTGCTTGAAAGATCTCTAAAACAAGATAAAAGAAAACTCATGGCTACTAACTACTAATTGTTCCACTAATCATGCTAACCTCTTCATGATAGTTGCCTCACATTTTGATCCTCGGCCATCACTAATCCTTGGCTTCAAGAGACGATACAAAGCATGGCACATAGATGGTTCTTTACATTCAAGACTTGCATCAAGATCAAGCTAATACAACATCAACTCATTAGAACATTAAAAAAAGCATGAAATAAAAGAGAGTTAGCTTGGTTAGCAAGTTAGATGTTAGAACCCATCTGTTGGCCCAAGGTTACAATCACCCGTTTTTAGTGTGTTTTGATGATTACAAAACATATTAGTTATTTGTACTAATAACGTTTGTTGTTTGAGTGTGTTTCAGGGTTCTAATAATACTAGAAGGTGTCTTCCCTAAAGGAAGGTGTTTTGACTCAAGTCACCTCAATTCGGGCTCAAGAATCAAGCTTGCAAGATCATATGAAGAAGCCCTCTTGAAGCACTTGTAGTCCTTAGAACCAATGTAAGAAATAGCTTGTTAAAGTTTGAGTTTTGAAAATTGGCTCTAGGATACACACACACTTTTGTATACAAGTTTTCATGGTTAAAACTTTTGTTTCTAAGTTTTATGCCTTAGTATATATATACATGACTCCAACCTCTTACAAAATGAATATCTTGTTTAAATCATGTATGTATACTATCTCTAGCATAATACTTAGTTATCCTTATTCCAAAATGATTTTACAAAAAAATTCCAAGTTCTATCCTTTACTGTTTTTCTGTTTCAGGCAAGACCGGCCGACCGGCCCGGTCGACCAGCGCTTGTGTCAGGACGTGCACGCTTGTGCATGTCTGTCGGCCGACCGCCAGGTCGACCGACTGTAAGCAGTCTTGCTCTCTGGTTTTCTGGGTCGACCAGGCGGTCGACCGCCTTCAGAAAACTGTATTTTCTTGTAGAGGACGGTCGACCGGGTTGGTCGACCGGAGCCCAACGGCTAGTGCCAGCAGGGCAGACGGCCGACCGGACCGGTCGACCGCCAGGCCTGCAAAGTGCCAACGGCTCTTTCCTCTTTGGTGCAATCTGAAAATCTGTTTTTACAAATCTATTTTGGCAGACCTTTTCAGATTTTTTGAGATCTTTTTCAGATCAAATAAGCTTAAAATAAATTGTTTTTAACCTATTCCTCTCCCTATAAATAGAGGAAAATAGCCTCTTGCAAAACACAAGAAAAATCCTCAAGTTTTCAAAGTTTTTAAAAGAGAAGAAAAGTTTTTAAGCTCTCCAATTTTTCATACTTTCTTGAGCTTGTTTTCAGTTGTGTTTGTTAGCAAATATCATTCTACAACCGAGTTTTTCTCACTACACTTCTTAGAGCTAAAAATTCCCTACTCAATCTATAAGGAAGTTATAAAAGAGTGAGAGTTTGTAAGAAGTTTAGTGATCTTGTTGTGATCACTTTGTTTACTTGTGTTCCTCTTGTTCTTGTGGAGACAACTCTTCGGTAGAGTTATTGTAAGTGGTGGAGCTCGGTGCTCGGGTCTTTGGTAGACCGTGTAAGCGTCCTCGGTAGATAGTGGAAACCCTTCACGGAGGTGAAGGCGGGGATTAGAGCAGTGGCTCGAACCTCGAAACAAATATCTTGTGCTTGCGATTGCTTTGCATTCTTGTCCTTCATTTCTATTGCTCATTATATCTTGCTTGTGTTATAGTTTATCTCTCCTTGTGTTATTGCCTCTAGTTTGTGATACTTGTGACATATCATGTGTGCACTTCATCATTGCATATTATTCATTCTTTGTTCGATCAATTCTCATACAACAAGGTTGCATTACGCACCTCTAACCCATTCAAGGGGAATCAGGAGGAAGGAGTTCAGAACCCTTAACAGGGTATTCGGCTCTTAGTCTTGTTTTGAGAGATCGTTGCATCCATCCTTCCAATTTAGATTAAAAAGATTGTTAGATTAGCAATTACACCTATTCACCCCCCTCTAGGTGTTTTTCAATTGTATCAGAGCTTGGACTCTAGGCTCTTGGCTTAACAACCTTAGAGAGATCCTAATTTTGCTAATCATTCATTCATTCTCACTTAGTAAAGATGGCCGATGGTATCAAGACACCCCCTATGTTTGATGGGCTTAACTTTCCCATATGGAAGGTTAAGATGACCGTTTTCTTGCAATCTCTAGGTAGTTGAGTTGCAAAGGCCGTGACCAAACCCTTTAGTGCACCCCCCGGTGATGAATCTACTTGGTCCGAAATTGAGACTAAGGAGTTTAATGCCAATGCTAGGGCTCACTATGCACTACTTCAAGCCCTCAATGATGATGACATATCTAGGGTAATCCATTGCAAATCCGCATTTGAGATTTGGACACATTTACTAGTAACACATGAGGGGACTTCACAAGTGAAGAGGGCTAAAATAGACCTTCTTCGGTCCCAATATGAAAACTTTTGCATGCAAGAAAATGAAACCATAGATGATATGGTTACAAAATTTACTAAGATCACTAATGGACTTTCTTCTCTAGGTGATGTCATTGATAATGATCAAAGAGTTAGAAAGATCATCCGGGCTCTTCCTCCTTCATGGGAAGTAAAAGCAACAACCTTGAAGGAACTCAATGACAAGGAGGAGATGGAGTTAATTGGTCTCATTGGGGACCTCAAAACCATGAGATGGAGAGAAAAGCAAGGGAGGATATGGCTCCTTCCAAGAAGAAAACTATTGCCTTCAAAAGTCAATCCACTCACTCCGACGAAGATGATGAAGAAGAAGATGACGAAGAGCTCTCACTTCTTGTGAAGAACGTCCGGAGGATGTACAACAAGGCAAAATTTCAAGGAAGAAGGAGATGGCAAGGGGCAAAGAAGAAAGAAAAATTGTATGCTTCAATTGCCAAAGACCGGATCACATTGTTGCGGAATGCCCAGAAAAAGCAAAACCCTCCACCTCCAAGAAGCCTTTCAAGAAGAAAGCAATGAAGGCAACATGGGATTCTGAGAGCGAATCTGAGGACGAAATCGATACCGCCAACATGTGCTTCATGGCCAATGAAAGCACAAGCAAGGTAACCTCTTCCACTTCTCCTAATGATGAACTTTCCATGGATGAACTAGGAGAAGCATTTGTAGAACTTTCTCATAACTATGATTTTTTAAAGAAAAAGTATTTAAAAATGAAAAGGAAAATGAATCTCTTAATCTTCAAGTACTTACTCTTTCAAAAGAAAAGGATGACTTGCTCTCTACTTTAGTTACTACTAAAAATGATTTTGATAAGTACAAGATTTCTTGTAAAGGCAAATCCCCACTAGTTGATTCTAACGAGATTACCATGCTTAAAGAAAGAATAGAATCATTAGGAATTGTTTTGAAAAATTGTGAGTTTGATAAGAAGAAGATTGAGGCTATGTTTCTTAAGAAACAAGCCCCTAAGAAAAATGCTTACCATGCTCATACTCATGTACATACCACACAACCTTTACATCATGGCAAACCCCCAAAGCATGCTCACCCTACACATACACATCATGCTTTCATGTATAGAAAAGTGTTTACATGCTCATTTTGTGGTCGTAAAGGACACGTAGCTAATTTTTGCTATGATAGACTAAATGCCTCACATCATAATATTTGGGTTCGCAACACTAACTTTCAAGGACCCAAGAAAATTTGGGTACCAAAGTCAACAATTTTGTTAAATGATGTAGGTACTTTCCAAGGTCCAACGACGTAGAGGATTGTGGTATCTTGATAGTGGTTGCTCTAGGCACATGACTTGGGACATCAACAACTTTGCAACCCTATCAAGATATCATGAAGGTGGCACCGTCACCTTCGGAGATGACGCCAAGGGTAAAATCATCGGTATCGGTAATGTAAAACTTGGCACATCCCCTTTAATTGAGAATGTAGTTTTAGTTGACGGGCTCAAGCATAACCTCTTGAGTGTTAGTCAACTTTGTGATGAAAGTTTTGATGTAGTTTTTGATAATGTAGTTTGTAAAGTAATTGATAGAACTTCTAATATTTGTGTGTTTTCTGGTTTTCGCAAAAATAATGTTTATATGATTGATATGTCAAATATGTCTTGTAATATTACTTGTTTAAAAGCCCTCGATGATGACTCTTGGTTGTGGCATAGAAGATTAGGCCACATTTCATTTGACCATATATCTAGGCTAAACACAAAGGAAATGGTGAAAGGTATTCCTTGTTTGAATTTTGAAAAGGACCGAGTTTTGACGCATGTCAATTTGGGAAACAAACTAAGTCTTCTTTCAAGTCAATTAAGGATATCATGACATCACATCCTTTGGAGTTGATCCATATGGATTTATTTGGTCCAACACAAACCAAAAGTCTAAGTGGAATAGGTTTGCATTTGTTTTGGTTGATGATTTTTCACGTTTTACTTGGGTTTTCTTTCTTGAACATAAAAACCAAGCCTTTTCACATTTTCAAGCCTTTAAGAAAAGAGTTGAAAAGGAAAAAGATACTTCAATTGTAAGAATAAGAAGTGATAGAGGAGGTGAATTTATTAACCTACCCTTTACACTTTTTGTGAAGAACATGGAATAAAGCATGAACTTTCTTGTCCTAGAACTCCACAACAAAATGGAGTAGTTGAAAGGAAAAATAGAACATTACAAGAGATGGCTAGGATAATGCTTAGTGAATACGGTCTACCACATTATTTGTGGGCCGAGGCCGTTAATACATCATGCTATATATCAAATTGTGTTTTCTTATGTAAAAATACTTCAAAAACTTCTTTTGAAATGTACTTTTCTAGAAAACCAAATGTTTCTTATTTCAAGGTTTTTGGATGTAAATGCTTTGTTTTAAATACAAAAGATAACTTAGGAAAATTTGATGCTAGATCTTATGAGGCTATTTTTGTGGGTTATTCTAACACTAGTAAAGCCTATAGAATTTTCAATAGATCATCTTTGACTATTAAGGAATCTATACATGTTAAGTTTGAAGAATCTAACTTGTTTGTTAAGAATGTTGTAGAAATAGATGCATTGGATGAAGGCTTGGAGAAAGTGACCTTGGAGGATACACCTACTATGGGAGACAAGCCAAAGGATGATGAAGGAAGTGAAGCTAAAGTGGAAGAGGCACAAGGAAATGAAAATCAAACAAATGAAGTGGAGCCTCCTCAACAACTTCCAAAGGATTGGAGATACAATCCTCATCATCCCAAGACCTCGTCATAGGTGAAGTATCAAAAGGGGTAACCACTCGCTCTAAACTTCATGATTTTTGTGGTCATTATGCATTTATTTCTCATGTTGAACCCAAGAACGTCCTCGAAGCCGAGGCCGATTCATATTGGTTTCTTGCTATGCAAGAGGAGCTCAATCAATTTGAGCACAACCAAGTTTGGCATCTTGTTCCTAGGCCCCACGATAGACCAACAATTGGTACTAAGTGGATCTTTAAGAACAAGTTGGATGAATCGGGTAATGTAGTTAGAAATAAAGCTAGGTTAGTTGCCCAAGGTTACACTCAAATCGAAGGAATCGATTTTGAAGAAACCTTTGCACCCGTAGCACGGCTTGAAGACATACGGATGACACTAGCTTTTGCCTCATATAAAGATTTTAAATTATTTCAAATGGATGTTAAAAGTGCTTTTCTAAATGGTTTTATTGAAGAGGTGTATGTTGAACAACCCCCCGGTTTGTTGATCCTACACATCCGGATTTTGTGTTTAAATTAGATAAAGCTCTTTATGGTTTAAAACAAGCCCTAGGGCTTGGTATGAAAGACTTTCTTCATTTTTAATTTCAAATGGTTTTAAAAAGATAAAATTGACACAACATTGTTTACAAGACATGTAGAAAAGGATATACTAATTGTACAAATTTATGTAGATGATATTATTTTTGGTTCTACTAATGAATCTCTTTGCCAAGCTTTTGAATCATGCATGAAGGACGAATTCGAAATGTCTGTGATGGGAGAACTCAACTATTTCCTTGGACTCCAAATCAAGCAAAGGAAGGATGGAATCTTCATCAATCAAGCCAAGTACACAAAGGAACTCATCAAGAGGTTCGGGCTTCAAGGAGCTAAAGTGAGCAAAACTCCCATGGCAACAACCACGAAGCTTGATAAGGATGAACAAGGTAAAAGTGTAGACATTAAATTATATCGTAGCATGATAGGTAGCTTGCTTTATTTAACGGCTAGTAGGCCGGATATTATGTTTTCTGTTTGTCTTTGTGCACGTTTTCAATCTTGTCCTAAAGAGTCTCACATAATTGCGGTTAAACGCATAATTAGATACCTTAAGGGCACTATTGAGATGGGTTTGTGGTATCCGAAAACCGGTCAATTTTCAATGACGAGTTTTTCGGATGCCGACTATGTGGGTTGTAGGGTAGATAGGAAGAGCACAAGTGGAACATGTCAATTCTTAGGTAATTGTCTTGTATCTTGGTCTTCCAAAAAGCAAAATCCGTAGCCCTATCAACCGCCGAGGCGGAGTATGTTGCAGCCAGAGCTTGTTGTGCACAAGTTCTTTAGATGAAACATACTCTCCTCGACTATGATTTACACTTTGATCATGTTAAAATATTTTGTGATAATACTAGTACAATTCACATGACAAAGAATGCAAATCAACATAGTAAAACCAAACACATTGACATTAGGTATCACTTTCTTAGAGATCATTATGAGAAAGGTGATATTGATATAGACTATGTTTCTACTGATTTTCAACTTGCCAATATTTTTACTAAATCATTAGATTATGCTAGATTTTCGTTTATTTGTGGTGAGTTGAATGTTTGCATTATGGATTCTTGAAGATAAATTTCCTTTGTTTTGTTTGCTTTGCTTAACCCTTTTTGATGTATGACAAAAAGGGAGAGAAAAAGATTAAGTTTAAAAGTTTAAAAATTAAGTTTAGATTAAGTTTGTTGTTTATTTGAGTTTTTGACAAAACTATGTGTTTATGTATTTAGCTATGCTTTATGTATTTAGCTTTTCATAGTCATTCTCTATACATAGCATTATTTGAGGGGGCTTTCCAAGCTCTTCTTCATTTTTGTTTAAATAACTTATATGTTTTGTCATCATCAAAAAGGGGGAGATTGTTGGCCCAAGGTTACAATCACCCATTTTTAGTGTGTTTTGATGATTACAAAACATATTAGTTATTTGTACTAATAACGTTTGTTGTTTGAGTGTGTTTCAGGGTTCTAATAATACTAGAAGGTGTCTTCCCTAAAGGAAGGTGTTTTGACTCAAGTCACCTCAATTCGGGCTCAAGAATCAAGCTTGCAAGATCATATGAAGAAGCCCTCTTGAAGCACTTGTAGTCCTTAGAACCAATGTAAGAAATAGCTTGTTAAAGTTTGAGTTTTGGAAATTGGCTCTAGGATACACACACACACACTTTTGTATACAAGTTTTCATGGTTAAAACTTTTGTTTCTAAGTTTTATGCCTTAGTATATATATACATGACTCCAACCTCTTACAAAATGAATATCTTGTTTAAATCATGTATGTATACTATCTCTAGCATAATACTTAGTTATCCTTATTCCAAAATGATTTTACAAAAAAATTCCAAGTTCTATCCTTTACTGTTTTTCTGTTTCAGGCAAGACCGGCCGACCGGCCCGGTCGACCGGCGCTTGTGCCAGGACGTGCACGCTTGTGCATGTCTGTCGGCCGACCGCCGGGTCGACCGACTGTAAGCAGTCTTGCTCTCTGGTTTTCTGGGTCGACCGGCCGGTCGACCGCCTTCAGAAAATTGTGTTTTCTTGTAGAGGACGGTCGACCGGGTTGGTCGACCGGAGCCCAACGGCTAGTGCCAGCAGGGCAGACGGCCGACCGGACCGGTCGACCGCCAGGCCTGCAAAGTGCCAACGGCTCTTTCCTCTTTGGTGCAATCTGAAAATCTGTTTTTACAAATCTGTTTTGGCAGACCTTTTCTGATTTTTTGGAGATCTTTTTCAGATCAAATAAGCTTAAAATAAATTGTTTTTAACCTATTCCTCTCCCTATAAATAGAGGAAATAGCCTCTTGCAAAACACCAAGAAAAATCCTCAAGTTTTCAAAGTTTTTAAAAGAGAAGAAAAGTTTTTAAGCTCTCCAATTTTTCATACTTTCTTGAGCTTGTTTTCAGTTGTGTTTGTTAGCAAATATCATTCTACAACTGAGTTTTTCTCACTACACTTCTTAGAGCCAAAAATTCCCTACTCAATCTATAAGGAAGTTGTAAAAGAGTGAGAGTTTGTAAGAAGTTTAGTGATCTTGTTGTGATCACTTTGGTTACTTGTGTTCCTCTTGTTCTTGTGGAGACAACTCTTCGGTAGAGTTATTGTAAGTGGTGGAGCTCGGTGCTCGGGTCTTTGGTAGACCGTGTAAGCGTCCTCGGTGGATAGTGGAAACCCTTCACGGAGGTGAAGGCGGGGATTAGAGCAGTGGCTCGAACCTCGAAACAAATATCTTGTGTTTACGATTGCTTTGCGTTCTTGTCCTTCATTTCTATTGCTCATTATATCTTGCTTGTGTTATAGTTTATCTCTCCTTGTGTTATTGCCTCTAGTTTGTGATACTTGTGACAATCTTGTGTGCACTTCATCATTGCATATTATTCATTCTTTGTTCGATCAATTCTCATACAACAAGGTTGCATTACGCACCTCTAACCCATTCAAGGGGAATCAGGAGGAAGGAGTTCAGAACCCTTAACAGGGTATTCGGCTCTTAGTCTTGTTTTGAGAGATCGTTGCATCCATCCTTTCAATTTAGATTAAAAAGATTGTTAGATTAGCAATTACACCTATTCACCCCCCCTCTAGGTGTTTTTCACCATCATCTTTAGCCATCAATGGCTCTTGCAAGAACAAGGCCTTGTAGAGGCTACCCGATTCATGTGGATTATCAAGTCAGTGGTTAGATGGTTAGTGGTTAGTAGTTAGATTGCCATGAGAAGAAAAGTTAGCAAGAAATCATGTAGAAGATGAAGGAGATTATATTAGAAGAGAAAGGAGGCATCTTTACATAGAGTGTCACTCTCTATTACATCAATCCCTCACTATCTCTCTCTAGAAATCACTCAGCCCTACTACAATGATCTAAAAACAAATGAAAATACAAGAGAAGAGAAATGAAAAGCACCTACACTACACTAAATCTCTCCTAAAATCTGCACCTACTCCTAAAAAGAAGACTGCTCGCGCTTTGGGCCACTGCAGGGGCTTTTATAGGCCCCAGAAGCATCTAGAAGACGAGACGGGGTCACGCGTCGAAAATCGACGCGTGGCTCCACTCCATTGCCGCGGATCCGCGGCAAAACCAGGGAGGAAACTCCCTGGTTTTGGTCCGTGGCTCCGTCGGGCTTCGAGACACTTCCTGGTATATTCCTTTTCGGGTAATTTCGTCCGCAGATCCGTCTGATGTGCGCAAGAGGCTAGATTCGATGTATCTTCTAGATAATCCTTTGCTTGGCCTCCAAGTAATGCGGGATTAATTACCATAAAAGAGGTTTAATTAAGCTCTTATTCCATCTTTGCCCTTGGACTTTGGATCTACCTGCAATAAAGACCAAAACACGATTTAGACCGACAATTTATTCATAGATCTGTGAGAGAATGCGACATAATAATGCAGAATTGTAGACTAATCACACTCCCACACTTATTCTTTTGCTCGTCCCGAGCAAAACAAGAAAAGAAAAACTATACTACAAGGGTTATTACACCACTTTCGCAGGTGACGCGATTGCACTGAGCGTGTGCAACAAGCCGTTAAACCTCTAGGTTACCCTAGAGGAGGAGTGTTGTCTCCTGAGGGTTTTCAGCGGATTGCACCCACAAAATCCATAAAGAAAAAAGACAAATGTTAGTATTTTGAAAACGCATTTTGAAAGAGAGACATGTTTATGAAATATTTTTGCAAAAAATATAAGCAATCTAAGGTCATAAGTCCACCAGGTCATAAGTCCACCAAAAATCATTCTTCCTTAAACTTAGTCTCTATGCAAGATCTTATCTTCAATTAAGGTAAGAATTCAAAATTGATTGAATATTTTATCTTTCATAATACCTAGATAATATGCACGTTGTGATAGTGAAGATTTCTAGGATTTCAACTCCAACCATCAAGCCATTTATTTATTCTTTCTTTTTTTTTCCCTTAGTTTAGGCTTTCTAGTTTACCCATGTAGCGAGCCTATAACCGATGACTCCCAAACCAGACGGTCCTAGGGCACCAGATGAGAAAACATCCCTCGGGTTTAAGGACTCAAGTAAACAAGGCCACAAAACTAAGGGGGATTATTTGCTTCTTTTGACCACCGTTAGGCATGAATAATCATGCTTCTTGAGGCATAATTATCCAGCTTAATGAGTGATGTTTTATTCAAATATATTTTTTTCTTTTTATTTATTTATTTTTTTATGGTATTTTAGGTCTTTGTTTCCATCCCAAAAATGTGTAAGTGTGAAATGTATATTATCTAAGGCAAAAATTCAAGATAAAATTATCTCTCCAATTTATCTTACTTAGCCTATAATTTTAAACAAGATCCATTATTTCGACTAGGTTTAAGATGTCATAATTAAGGCTTCCTTAATTTCTAAGATCATCTTAATTTTCTTAAAAATAGATCAAAATTTTGTCTCTTATTTCAAAAAGTTTTTAAAAGAAAGAGAAAATTCCTATACAAAAGGAAAGATTCTAAAAAGTATCCTAAAAGATGTGTAAAAGAAAGAAAATCTAAAAACTCTAAGTTAGTAAACCCTCCCCCACACTTATCTCATGCATTGTCCTCAATGCATCGTGATGTATGTATGCATGAAACAATAGAGAGGGAAGAAAAATCACCTCAAGGTGGTGGTTCCGGTGGCGGCCTGATTGGTCCACGAAAGGCGGCCCAATCATTCTTACGTGGAGTCCGGAGGAACCCACCAGAGACCTCCATGATACAACCCACTAGAAAGATGTATGCATTTATGATTTTTATTAAAAAATTTACCCCATCTAATTTCCAAATTTTCAAAATAATTTCGGAGTCAAATTTTTCAAAGCCCTTGTCCCAGAATGGAATGATTGATTTGGACTCAGGAAATACAGGAACTAATATCGACTCAGAAAAATGACTCAAGTCAAGTAAAGGTTCGGGAGTCGAGATCGGTTCAGGAAGCGGGTCCAAATCAAGAAAATGAAGCTCAAGTCCACATTCATTTCCCCATGATGGAATGTGCTATCTATGAGTGGTGATTCAAGTTCAGGAATGACAGGTATGGGAATCAAAACTGACTCTTAAACGTTACTCAAATTGGGTAATACAACAGGAGTCAATAATGATTCGGGAATTTGAACAAGATCACAAACTTGAGGATCAAAGTCACATTCCTCATTTAGTTCAATTCCACAAAAATGAGAACTTACCAATTTATCAAATGGACTTTCAAAAGTATGAAATTGGTCAAGTTTAATATGATTATCATAAGAGATTGGTGATTCAATTTCACAATGGATAGGCACTGGATCCAATACTGACTCGGAAATGGAGTGAAATCAGGTGAAGACACCGGAGTCATAATTGAATCAGGAAGTAGAATTGAATCACTAATTTGAGTTTCATGATCATATTCATGCTCAAGTTCAATTTCAGGAAAAGGATAACTTGCCAAAATGTCAATCGGATCTGAAGTTTGGACAAGTTCAAGTGGGTGTGCTGAAATTGAATCTTGATGTTCAAAACGACAAGAGTCCTGGGTCATATCAATAGAGTTTGGCATAGCTGAATTGGTCAAAGGTTGATAAGGTTTCCTCATTCCTATAAATGCTAACCAATTGACTCAATTGTGTTTCCATCCTATTGACAGACTCGCCATGTGATTTTTGGAATTGTAATATGGACTCCTGCAAGACTTCTATACTCTTATCTAGATATGATGTATCTCCAAGTGGTTGCTCTAGAATGAGAGTATAAATCTTGGTTTTGAAAATTTTGTGAAGAATGGGAGTCAAAAATGTGTTGAGATTGAAGCTTGAACTCACACAAGAGTTCCTTACTCATTTCCAAGACAAATGGTTGTTCATTATGAGGAGATGAATTGAGTAAGACTCTTGAATATATTGTAGAGAGGCCAATGTTTTCTGAAGTTGTTGCTCTTTCTCTCGTAGATTGGCTTCTACTCTCTTTTCGAACTCAGATTTTTCTTCAATGAGAGGTTCAGAAAAAGGAGTATAGGAAGCGGAATCGGGGAATGAATATTGTGTAAATTGTGGACAAGGTGGATATGGTGGACAAGGAGGTTGAAAATTTGGCTCGGGGGACTTGAATCCCCATTGACTCTGTGAAGAGTTAAAATTATTTTGAAAATTATAGTTATAAGAATGTGGGTATGGGTTGTATTGATTCGGATAAGGCCAACCCGGTGTATTTGGTTGGTGCATATTGTAAAACGTCGGGTTGGAATTATCCGAATAAAATGGAGTCGGTGTGAAATATGGATTCATATTTGGATTGAAAGAATTATTTTTGTTGAATGCCATTTCACAAAAAAAAAATCACAAACAAAAAGAAAGAATCAAACAACAAACAAAAAGAAATCAAAAAATCAAAACCAAGCCTATAGAAGGGTTGACCTAGACTTAGATGAAATGTCCCTAGGGGCCAACGTCTATTCAAATTTTATTAGGGCTTGGGTTGTGTGAGTGGAGAGATGATTTTTGGGTTTTGCCCTTAATTTCAATTTGTGCAAGTGTGCAATATAGACAAGAATATAACACAAAGCAATAGATCACCCACGTGTTTGTCCTATGCTATATGCAATGCCATATGTACATCTCCATCCAAATCACAACAACAGAACAAAATACAGTATATTGGAATTGAATTGACACGTGCCTAAATGCAAATGTCTAAACCATTTTAAAGGCGTCCAAATACCGTATTTTAGTTCTTTTATTTATTATGGTGTGTAGGCAATCAATAGCAAGAAAGATAGCAGTACAAATCTACTAGCTATTACAATGAACACATCCCAGCACAACAAGATACAAAATTATTGCACAATGGCCGCGTTTGCGCGGCAAATGTCGCGATTTCGCGGCTTTTGTTTAAAAACTGGGGCCCTGCTTTCAAGAGCAGGGAGATGCAAAGCTAGCTTATGTTCTGCAATGTTAAGCACCTGTAAATATTGCCCTGCACACCAAAACAGAGAAGACAAGGTTAACAAAAACGTGAAATCAAAACCATTCCCTTCCCCGGCAACGGCGCCATTTTTTTGATCGGGGCGGAACTAGCACTCAAAAGTGTGTTTTATGTGAAATCAATGAAAAGCTCGAATGTGCTAATGTACCCTCGATACTTCCGTTATAGCATTGGCTCAACGAGTCGTATCCACAGGGAGGGAGGCGATAGAAGCATTGACAGTTTCTATTCATGTTGTTTGTTAACAGTTCTTCTTTGTTAAAAGAATGATAAAGAATGAAAAAGAAAAGAAAAGGAAATCCAGAATGTGGTAGGTGAGGAGAGCGATGAAAACGGCGAAGAAAGCAAAATAAAAGTGAGTTGGAAAAAACTAGAGAAGAAGATGGAACAAAGGTAAACTAAGAGGATGGTGAAAACATCGATGGGAGAACGATAAAAGAATTGCTTGAAAGATCTCTAAAACAAGATAAAAGAAAACTCATGGCTACTAACTACTAATTGTTCCACTAACCATGCTAACCTCTTCATGATAGTTGCCTCACATTTTGATCCTCGGCCATCATTAATCCTTGGCTTCAAGCGACGATACAAAGCATGGCACATAGATGGTTCTTTACATTCAAGACTTGCATCAAGATCAAGCTAATACAAGCATCAACTCATTAGAACATAAAAAGAAATAAAAGAGAGTTAGCTTGGTTAGCAAGTTAGCAAGTTAGATGTTAGAACCCATCATCTTTGGCCATCAATGTCTCTTGCAAGAACAAGGCCTTGTAGAGGCTACCCGATTCATGTGGATTATCAAGTAAGTGGTTAGATGGTTAGTGGTTAGTAGTTAGATTGCCATGAGAAGAAAAGTTAGCAAGAAATCATGTAGAAGATGAAGGAGATTACATTGGAAGAGAAAGGAGGCATCTTTACATAGAGTGTCACTCTCTATTACATCAATCCCTCACTATCTCTCTCTAGAAATCACTCAGCCCTACTACAATGATCTAAAAACAAATGAAAATACAAGAGAAGAGAAATGAAAAGCACCTACACTACACTAAATCTCTCCTAAAATCTGCACCTACTCCTAAAAACGAAGACTGCTCGCGCTTTGGGCCACTGCAGGGGCTTTATAGGCCCCAGAAGCATCCAGAAGACGAGACGGGGTCACGCGTCAAAAATCGACGCGTGGCTCCACTCCATTGCCGCGGATCCACGACAAAACCAGGGAGGAAACTCCCTGGTTTTGGTCCGTGGCTCCGTCGGGCTTCGAGACACTTCCTGGTATATTCCTTTTCGGGTAATTTCGTCCGCAGATCCGTCTGATGTGCGCAAGAGGCTAGATTCGATGTATCTTCTAGATAATCCTTTGCTTGGCCTCCAAGTAATGCGGGATTAATTACCATAAAAGAGGTTTAATTAAGCTCTTATTCCATCTTTGCCCTTGGACTTTGGATCTACCTGCAATAAAGACAAAACAAAACACGGTTTAGACCGACAATTTATTCATAAATCTGTGAGAGAATGCGACATAATAATGCAGAATTGTAGACTAATCAGTATAAAAGACTTTCTTCATTTCTAATTTCAAATGATTTTAAGGAAGGTAAAATAGACACTACTTTATTTACAAAACATGTTAAAAATGATATTCTTATTGTGCAAATTTATGTAGATGATATTATTTTTGGTTCTACTAATGAATCTCTTTGCCAAGCTTTTGAATCATGCATGAAGGATGAGTTCGAAATGTCTATGATGGGTAAACTCAACTATTTCCTTGGTCTCCAAATCAAGCAAAAGAAGGATGGGATCTTCATCAACCAAGCCAAGTACACAAAGGAACTAATCAAGAGGTTCGGGCTTGAAGGTGCTAAAGTGAGCAAAACTCCCATGGCCACAACCACTAAGCTTGACAAGGATGAACAAGGTAAAAGTGTAGACATTAAACTTTATCGTAGCATGATAGGTAGCTTGTTGTATTTGACGGCTAGTAGGCCGGATATCATGTTTTCTGTTTGTCTTTGTGCTCGTTTTCAATCATATCCTAAAGAGTCTCATTTAATTGCGGTTAAACGCATAATTAGATACCTTAAGGACACTATTGAAATGGGTTTGTGGTATCCGAAAACCGAGTTTTTGACATGAAGAGTTTTTCGGATGCCGACTATGCGGGTTGTAGGGTAGATAGGAAGAGTACAAGTGGAACATGTCAATTCCTTGGTAATTGTCTTGTCTCTTGGTCTTCCAAAAAGCAAAATTCGGTAGCCCTTTCAACCGCCGAGGCAGAGTATGTTGCAGCCGGAGCTTGTTGTGCACAAGTTCTTTGGATGAAACATACTCTCCTTGACTATGATTTGCATTTTGATCATGTTAAAATATTTTGTGATAATACTAGTACTATTCATATGATAAAGCATGCAAATCAACATAGTAAAACCAAGCACATTGACATTAGGTATCACTTTCTTAGAGATCATTATGAGAAAGGTGATATTGATATTGATTATGTTTCTACCGATTTTCAACTTGCCGATATTTTTACCAAACCACTTGACTATGCTAGATTTTCTTTTATTTGTGGTGAGTTAAATGTTTGTGTTATGGATTCATGAAAATAACTATTTTGTTTTATTTAACCCTTTTTGATGTATGACAAAAAGGGGGAGAAAACGTAAAGTTATTTGTTTTGGATTTATGTTTTGGAATTTGGATTTATGCAAATCAAATTGTTGTATATTGTTTTGTGCATTGAGTTTTTGTATAAGTTTTTAGTTTTTATGCTTTATGTATTTAGCCGTTCATAGTTATTTAGTTCATACATAGCATAATTTGAGGGGGAGCTTCCAAGCTCTTCTTCCATTTGTTTTAAAATAACTTATATGTTTTGTCATCATCAAAAAGGGGGAGATTGTTGGCCCAAGGGTTACAATCACCCGTTTTAGTGTGTTTTGATGATTACAAAACATATGTAGTTATTTGTACTAATCTTGTTTGTTGTTTTAGTGTGTTTCAGGGTTCTAACATCTCTTAGAGTGTTCTTTCCTAGAGAAAGGTTGATTTGACCAAAGTTGTTCAATTTAGGTTCAAGACACAAGATTCTCAAGATCAAATATGAAGCCCACTTGAAGACTTTGTAGTCATATAAATCCTGTGTAAGAATTAGTTTGTTAAAGTTTGAAGTAGTGGTAGATTGGCTCTAGAACACACACATACATTTTTACAAAAAATTACAGTTTTTAGTTTTGGTATATGTTTTTAAGTTCATGCCTTGAATTTGATACATGATTCAATCCTTTACCAAATTTTATATATCTTGTTTATATCATATGTCTATCTTCACAGCATGATACTTAGCTACTTATACCTACAAAATTATTTTCAAAAATTTTCACGTTTTAAATCCTGCAGTCTGTTTTTTAGATTTCAGGCCTGGCGGACGACCGCACCGGTCGACCGGTCCATTCCAGGCCAGACCGGCCGACCGACCGGTCGACCGGGTCCTGTGTCCAGGACGTGCACGCTTGTGCACGTCTGTCGGTCGACCGACCGGACGACCGACCGACCAAAAACATGTGCTCTCTGTTTTTCTCGGTCGGTCGACCGGTCGACCGCCTTCAGAAAACTGTCCTTTGTCTTTTTGTCCAGTCGACCGACCGGTCGACCGAAGCGCCAAGGGCTCTTTGCCAGCAGGGTTGACGGTCGACCGGGTCGGTCGACCGCCAAGCCTGCCAGCTGCCAACGGCTCTTTCCTCTTTTGTGTAAATCTGAAAATCTGTTTTTGGTCTGTTTTGTGGCAGATTTTCTCTAAGTATTAGGGATTATTTTCTGATCAAATAAGCTCTATTTTAATGTGTTTTAATCCCTTCCTCTCCCTATAAATAGAGGAGAATGGTCTCTTGGAAAATCACTAAGAAAATTGCCTAGTTTTCAAGTTTTCAAAAGAAAAGAATAGTTTCAAAAGCTCTCTACTTTTTTGATCTTTTTTGGCTTTGATTTTCAGTTGTGTTTTCAAGAATTTTTCAATTACAACTGAGCTTAGTTTTCTCACTACACTTCTAGAGCCAAAATTCCCTACTCAATCTATAAGAAAGTTGTAAAAGAGAGTTTGTAAGAAGTTTGTGATCTTGTTGAGATCACTTGGTTACCTTTTGTTCTTCTTGTTCTTGTGGAGTTACCTCTTCGGTAGAGGTTCTTGTAAGTGGTGGAGCTCGGTACTCTGGTCTTCGGTAGACCTTGTAAAGTCAAGCGGTGGATAGTGGAACCCTTCACGGCGGTGAAGGCGGGGAGTAGAGCGGTGGCTCGAACCTCGAAACAAATACTTGTGTTTACGATTGCCTATTTGCTTTTGCTCTCTTGCTCTTTATTTCATTGCTCTCAATTTCTTGATTGTGAAAATTGCTTTCATTACTTGTGCTATATCTTGTGTGCACTTCATTTTCATATCATTCATACTTTGTCTTTATCGATCAATTCTCATACAACAAGGTTGCATTGCGCACCTCTAACTCATTCAAGAGGAATCAGGAGGATGGAGTTCAGAACCCTTCACCGGGTATTCGGCACTTAGTCTTGTTTTGAGAGATCGTTGCATCATTCATTCATACTTATTTAAAAAGATTGTTAGATTAGCATTTACACCTATTCACCCCCCTCTAGGTGTTTTTCAATACGTTCGCCTCCTCAAAGCAAAGATGGAACTTTAATTATCACAACTATTTGATCACCTAAAATTCTCTCACAACAAATCCCTATAGGTAGATATAGAAATGGATAGCTCAAGTATTGTATGAAAAAACAAGGATTTAAATGGTGGAGAAAAAACTCAAGAAAATCTCTTTTAAACGCTCTTGAAAAAACTCCCCTTTTGATTGGAAATATTTTCTCTCAAGTAAGTGGAGAAAACCTCTTAAAAGAGTGGGAAAAACTGGCTTAAAAACTCTCCTAAAATCTTGTAGAAAATAGCCCCCAATTGTCCCAATTTATAGGGCTAGAAAAACTAGCCGTTGGGAGCCAGAATGACCTGTCAGTCGACCGCCCGGTCGACCGCCAACGGTCAGATTTCTGACCGTTGGGACTTCGGTTGACCGGCCGGTCGACCGAGGCCTGGAACAGAGAGCAGAGCTCTCTGCCGGTCGACCGGCCTTGTCGACCGGGGCCTTTCCAGAGAGCAGAAGCTCTCTGGCGGTCGAACAGGTCGGTCGACCGGCCCTCCAGCAAAGGCTGGTGTGCACGTCGTCGACTGACTCGATCGACCACTCGGTCGACGGACTTCAAGTGCGGTCGACCGTCCGGTCGACCGGCAGAAGCCAGACCTGACAATTTAGGGATTAAAATGTTGACCTTTTTAGCTTTAATAAAGTCTCATAAATTCACGAAAAATCTACAAAAAAAATTTCAATGTTATACTTTGATAAACAAACATGTTTGAACAAAATCAAGACATGTTACAAATAATATGAACTATTTTTGTAACTTAGAAAATTTGGCTCAAAACAAAAACTGTATTTTTTCAAACTTATTTTTTCAAAACTTCTCCAAATACAAAAACAATATATTAAACTCTTTTAAAGCATAGAGTGTATGGATATGATCCACTACACAAACATGGTGAAATATCTATGTTTTTGACATTAAGATCTAAATATGATTTCGGTTAAAACATTATACTTAGAATACCAAAAGCCAAACCGGTATTTTGTCAAAATGAAAAGTCTTTTCTAAAATAAAAATTCTTTTATGAAAATATAACTAAATCAAGAGTGTGTGTGTGTATGATATACTTGAGCAATCCACCAACTATTCTATCCTTTACATTTTATCTAAAACAAAATCTTACAAAAACAAACCTAAACACAAGTCTTCATGAAGTCTTCACTTGAAGTCTTCTCATCTTCTTGACTTGGTCCACACACGATCCAACGAGCTAGACTCCTCTTGAATACTTGATGTGGTCTTGATGCATAGGCTCGTGAATCCAACCGTGCTAGCTCCAAAACTTGACTTTACATCCTTTGTTGAAGCTACACACCTACTATGATCTTGATCATAAATCTGAGACTAAATAAACACAAGATCATTAGTACCATAACCACATGAGTTGATCATCATCAAAACTAGAGTGATGGGCCTTTGGGCCAACAGAAGGTTTCTAATATTTGATTGAATGTAGGAGAATTATAGAAAAATTTTGTGGCAGTTTATTGTATTTTTGAAAGTTCATGAAATTTTTTTGAAGATGGCCGAAAATTCATGGTGATTTCACGTAATTTAGCCCTTAAATGAACGGAGCTTGAAGAAAATTTTTAGCTCAATTAACTAACTGAACATGAAGATAGCTAAGCTTCAAAGATAGCCCAAATGAAAATTAAATAAATGAACATGTCTAATGCTCGATCGATTTGCATCAAAAAACAGCACAGAACTTTATACATGTAACTAATTATGTTATTGCCGCTCACAGAAGAAATTCTTTAGCATAGTTTCATGACCTACAATTTGTTGGAACCACCAGCGTCAAAGTAGAGATGCGCCAGAGAATAATCGACAACAAAAGAACAAAGCGATAACACAAGATTTAACGATGTTCAGTAATTTGCTTACGTCATCGAGGCAGAAGGGAAAAAGTTTTTATTAAACCAATCAATTACAGGATACAATATCAGGGGACAATTACCCCTCTTTATATAACATGGAGTCCCTCAAGAAAAAGAAATCAACAGCTCCAAATTCGGATCAGAAACAAATTAGAAGCTTACTCGGATTCGCCCAGAATCCTTGTGTTGTTGTAAACCCAATTCTCAGTAAACCGCTATCAATAGCCTGTGGTTGTTGTCGACAACACGGTTCATCAATCAGAGTGTATCTGTGTCTGCCTATCGACAACCACAGTCTTTATGCTTTATCCTTTAAAAAACTCCATCCTCTACACTACTGGAAAGTCTGTCAAATTGCGTCGAACATTTGCGTCAAAAATAAACATATTGCGTCAATTTTTACAGCTTTCATCGATTTTTTGCGTTGAAAAAGTTCGACGCAAATGTTGCATCGAAAATTCGCCGCAAGTTGTAAAAATTGCGTCGAATTTTTGACACAATTTTTTTTGTAAATTATGCGAAAATTAAATATTGCGTCAAAAATTCAACACAATATTTACGCCCTAAATTCGCCGCAAATTGTTAAATAAAATAAATTTTACAAATTGAATTTTACAATTTGCGGTGAAAATTGGTCGTAATTAGTAAAATGAAAAAAAATTTAAAAAAATGAATTTTACAATTTGCATCGCATTTTTGCCACAAATTGTAAAATAAATTAAATTTAAAATTTAAATATTGCGTAGAAAAATGTATTCGACGCAATCTGTCAGCTTCCAGATATGCGCAAAATTTGAAAACTTTTGGTTTAAAAAACATTGATGCCTTGTAATTACGTCGAAAAGTTTTGTTTTCAATGCGATTTGAGATCTGATTCTAGAGTTACGGAGATTTTGAAATTTTTGGTATAAAAATACAATCTGTGTCAACAAATTGCGTCGAATTTGTGTTATTCGACACAATTATGGGTCACATATTGCGTCAAAAATTAAATTCGACGCAATTTGCTGCTTTTTTTTTAAAACTGCAGTACACAACCTGTAGACATACGCACATACATTTCAGTAATGAATTTATACATAAACAACCATTATCAATCACAACCATTTTAATAATAATCTCACAAATTAACACAAATCTCACAAAATTCAAGTTGTCTCACCAAATAACTGAAAAACACCTAGTGAGGGGGGGTGAATAGGTGTAAGTGCTAATCTAAAAACTAAATGCGCTAAATGCGGAAGCTAAAGCAATTTTGCAATCACACTTAGTACAATCACAAGTGTAGCCGAATTCCCCGTGAAGGGCTCTGGACTAACTCCTCTTGATTCCCCTTGAAATGGGTTGAGGTGCTATGTGAAGCTTTTGTTGATTAGGTACAAGTGAGGCGCACACACAAGCAAGCCAAGCATATAAGGATGATAAGCAATATGAAATAAATGCAAAGCACAAATGCAAGCAAGTAAGATATGAATGAATGACTGATGCTTTGCACAAATAAATGAGAGAGAGAGAGAGAGTTAAGAGACAATGGATCAAACGCAAAGGCAAAGATATGTTTCGAGGTTCGAGCCCCTAGCTCTACATCCCCGCCTTCACCACCGTGAAGGATTTCTAATCCACTATCTCCCACCGAGAGAACCTCCACCGAGGAGGATTTGTTACAACACTAGGAGTACCAAACTCCTCTCTCAATACAAACATCACCTCACACAAGAGGGGTAGGCCCTTAGCCAAACAACAACCAATCCACCTCACACTTGAGGGATACAAACCAACAACCAACTCCACCTCACCAAGAGGGAGTAAACACCAATCTCCACCTCTACCAAAGAGGGAGAAAACACCAATCACCTCAAATCCACAACCTCAACCTCTACCAAAGAGGGAGCAACCAAATAATGAGAGTTTACAAAAGGTGGTCTCTTTCAACCACAAACAATCTCTCCTTTTCCACAAACAAAAAGATCCTAAATAGATTAGGATAGAAGATAGCTCAAGTGTGGAAAACAAGTGTTTTGATCAAAGAAAAACTCTTGGGAAAATACCAATTAGATATGGAAATGAAGAACAATAAACTAGTTTCCCAAAAACCTATTTTCTTTGAAAATAACAAAACACTTAAAAACAAATAAATGAATCTTTTTGGCACTTTAAACTCTTTTGAAAACTTTTTTTTAAAACCAGAGAATGGAAAAATTAGCTCAGAAAATCTTAGCCAAAACCCTAGAGAAATGGGGTTTATATAGGCCAAACCAAAAACTAGCCGTTAGGCTGAAACTGTCAGTCTGACAGTCCCCGGTCGACCGGCCGGTCGACCGCCAATGGTCAAAAATCCGACCGTTGGAGCCTCCGGTCGACCGCCCGGTCGACCGAAATAAACAGAGAGCACTGCTCTCAGAAACGGTCGACCGCCCGGTCGACCGGCCCACTGGCTGCCAGATGTGCACAGGTCTGTGCACGTCGGTCGACCGCACGGTCGACCGGCCCATGGTGCGATCGACCGCCCGGTCGACCGCTCGGTCGACCGACCTGGCCTGTCAGCCACAGTCAGGGTCAGAAACTGGGAAGAAAAACTTGTTAAAATTTCTTTTAAAAACTTGTAAAAATTCCCAAAAAATGTTTTACCATATTGCATTGATATATTAAACATGTGATAAACATTTCTATTCAAATATCAAGCATTTGAAACCATTTTTGTATTTTAACATTTTTACCAAAAAAAAAAAACAAACATGTATTTTATCAAACTTGGATTTTCAATACATGAATAGGAAAGTCAAAATAAGTTTGTTTAACAACTATACATATATCAAATAAACTTGTTTTGATCAACTATTCATGAAAACCAAAAACCAAACATAAAACGTGTGTGTTTGTGCACTTGAGCATATCAACTATACTAAGCTTTACAAATGGATCTAAAACACACTCTAAACTATGATACCTAAGTCTTCTTGACGATCTCCATCTTCAAGTTGACTTGGTCCAAAAACTCCATCCATGAGCTAGGCAATGTGTGATCTTGATGCTTGAGCCCTAGAAACACCATGTGAAAGCTTCTAAACACCTCTTTTTGAAGCAATCACCAACTAATATCTTGTTAATAGATCTGAGACGAAAAACACAAGATTATTAGTAAACATAACTACATGAGTTAATCATCATCAAAACTAGGGTGGAAGGACTTTGGGCCAACAATCTCCTCCTTTTTGATGATGATAAAACTCATGGAGTTATATATGCATGGATTAAAGTTAAGCTTCAAAGAAGCTCCCCCTTAACTCATGCATAAACAATTAAACAATAAATGTGCATAAATGATAATGCATAGAATAAAAGGCTCTAGATATCCAATGAAATATTCAAAACATGCTCTAGATACCAATTAAAATTAAACACCAATAAACAATTAAACTTAATATATGCAAAATATAAGTATGCATATATAAAACTCAAATAAAACTCAAAATCTTTCTCCCCCTTTTTGTCAATCATCAATAAAGGGGTTAAAGCAAAATCAAAACAATAAAATTTTCTCCCTCTTTTTGTCTAAAAACAAAAATATTAATAAAGGGGTTCAAGTCAATTAAGATACCAATGAAAAAGATATGACAAAGTAGCATCTTGATATCAATTGAAGGTGAACATAAAAACAATCAATAAATGGTATTGTTGGCCCAAAGGCCCATCACTCTAGTTTTGATGATGATCAACTCATGTAGTTATAGTACTAATGATCTTATGTTTAATTAGTGACAGATTCATTATCAAGATCTTAGTAGGTGCGAAGCTTCAACAAAGGATTTAAAGTCAAGTTTTGAAGCTAGCACGGTGTTTGGACCAAGTCATGGACAAGAGAAGTCTTCAAGTGAAGACTTCAAGAAGATGAAGACTTGTGTCTAGGTATAAGATTTTATTTTGTTTTAGTTAAAATGTAAAGGATAGAATAGTTGGTGGATTGCTCAAGTATATATCACACACACTCTTGATTTAGTTGTCTTTTCATAAAAGAATTTTTTAGTTTAGAAAAGACTTTCATTTTGGAAAAATACATGTTTGGTTTTTGGTGTTTTCCTATATAGACATGTTTTAAACCAAAACCATATTTAGAGCTTAATGTCAAAAACATAGATATTTCATCTTATTTGTGTAGTGGATCATATCCATACACACTATGCTTTAATGAATTCAAAATATCTAGTTTTTGTATTTAAAGGAGTTTTGGAAAAACAAGATTTTGGAAAATACAAGTTTTTCAATTGAGCCAATATTTTCCTACTTACAAAAATAGTCCAATCTTTTATAACATGCCTTGATTTTGTGCAAGCATGTTTGTTTATCAAAGTATATTGGTAAAACTATTTTTGTAGATTTTCTAAGTATTTATGGGATTTTATTTGAACCAAAAACACCAACTTTCAAATCCCAGTTTTTTCTGTGTCAGGCTTCGGCGGTCGACCTGTCCGGTCGACCGAGTCTGAAGTCGGCCGACCGGATGGGTCGACTGACATGCACGGACGTGCACGCCTTGACCTGGCAGATGGCCGAGCGACCGACACAGTCGACCGGAACTGAGAGCAGTGCTCTCTGTTCTTTTGGGTCGACCGGGCGGTCGACCGGAGGCTCCAACGGTCGGATTTTTGACCGTTGGTGGTCGATCGGGCGTCGACCGACAGATCTGACAGACCCCAACGGCTAGTTTCTGGCAGCCTATATATTGAGGGTCTTGTCATTGTTTTTGGAAGAAGATTTTGGAGACTTGTAGAGCCAGTTTTTCCCATTCTTTTAGAAGAATTTTTTCTCCACATATTTGAGGGCAAATACTTCCAATCAAAAGGGAAGAATTTATCAAGAGTGTTTAAAGTGATTCTTTGAGTTTTCCTTCACCATTTCCTTCCTTGTTTTCTCACACAAACACTTGAGCTATCCATTGATTATTCATCTTATAGGAGTGTTGTAGTGAGAGCTTTTATTGGTGATCAAAGTGCTTAGATCACCAAGAGATTTCATTCTTGTATTTTGAGGAGGCGGGCAAGTGTGCTCGCGGTGGTTTTGAGTTCGGTTGTGAACTCGTGGTGTGAGGTGCGGCCTCGGCAAGCTAGTGGGCTTGCGTGTGTACGGGACTAGGGAGTCGAGGGATTGTAGGTGTTGCGGCACCAAGGAGAGATCCATTGGGATCGAGCATAGTGGAAATCCTTCGTGTGTCGAAGGCGGGGATGTAGAGCAAGTGTGCTCGAACCTCGAAACAAACCCTTTGTGTTTGCGATTGCTCACTCTATCTCTCTCTCTCTCTTGTCTCTTTTATATCTTGCATTCAATTATTGTCTTTATCATTTACATGCTTGATATATTGTGCTCATATTGATATACTTGCTTGGGATTGTTGCTAACACTTGTATTCAACCAAGAGAGCCAACGCGGCACCTCAACCCATTCAAGGGGAATCTAGAGGAGTTAGTCCAGAGCCCTTCACGGGGAATTCGGCTACACTCTTGTGTTATACATAGTGTTTAGTGTAATAGTTTCAATTAGGTCATAATAGTTTTTAATTCCGCAATATTTGTCATTAAGTGACCATTAGATTAGCCATCACCTATTCACCCCCCTCTAGGTGATTTTACAATTGGTATCAGAGCTAGTGCTCTTGATTTGGGTCTAACAACCTAGAGTTAAAGATCCTCATTTTTAGGCTAATCACAATATATTTGTACACACACCATGGATTTCATGTCACCACCCACTTTTGACATTCTTAACATCCACATTTGGAAGGTTAAGATGTCCTTGTACCTCAAGGCCTTAGGTTATAATGTTTATCTTGCCACAACTAATAATGATTATTGTTTAAATGGTAAGAATTGTGAGGCTAATGCAAAAGCCCTAAATGCTTTAAGATCTACCCTAAATAATGACTATTTATCTAGGGTTGCTAATGTTGATTTGGCTTTTGTAGCTTGGAACATCATCACCTCCCTTGGCGAAAAGGATCTATATTATGCCGGGAGCGATTTGGACGTTGGAAGCGACACCTCCAACGTATGCTATATGGTCCAAGGGGATAACCCCCTTGAGGTAACTACCGAATCCGAGGTAGATGAGGATGTAGACATGTCATATGATGAGCTTACCACTTTCTGTCAACTATTACTTGAAAAATATGACATGCTTAAGAAAGATAATAAAAAGATGAAAAAGAAATTTGAGTGCATGCTTAAAGAACATGAGTCATTTAGAAATAACATTGCATGCTTAGAAAAGGAAAATAAAGATTTGAAAAATGAGAATGTTTCCTTGTTTTCTAAATTGGATGATCTTTGTGAAGGAAACACTATTTTGGAAAATAAAATTGATTTGGTGGAAAAACAAAAAAAGTTATTTTTCAAGAAAATAAATCTTTAAAAAGAAAATTTTGTGAAAAAGAAAAAGAATTTGTTTCTAAAAGGAAAAGAAAAATGATTTCATATCTCATCATGCTTTACATGCCACCACAAATGAGATAAATGTTTTGAAAAATAAAATGAATAATTTGAGCTCAACTTTGAGCTCATGTGCTTTTAATCATTCTAGGTTGGAGTCAATGTTTTCAAAGAAACAAACTCCACACATTCATGCACAACATCATCAATGCATATGCTTATGTTGCACAACACGATCACAAACATTCACATAAGCATACTAAGGTATACACTTGTACACATTGTGGCCGCAAAGGCCATCTAGCAAAATTTTATTATGATAGGTTAGATCATTTTAATTTTGCTAAGAATAAAAATTTTTGGGTTCCTTACAAGACTAACCCCAAAGGACCCAAGAAAATATGGGTACCAAAACCCCCACCCCATGTTTTTGATGTAGGTGAGGGATCTCTCAAGACGTGAGAGATTTGGTGCCTTGATGGTGGATGCAAATAGATATGATGGACACACTTATTGATGCATCGCTATCAAGGAGATTTTGGTGGAAAAGACCACCATATTTGGAGCTTTGGAGTTGGTAACAATCTCTAAACTCCTATTTTATTTATGTTCATGCTTGTTTATTCATAATATTCATAGCATGTTCATACTTTATGATTTAATGTGCTTCATGTGGTAAAAACATGCTTAGATGTAGTTTATATCAAAACTTGTATTATACATGTACAAATAGTGAGCTACATTTGTTTTATATATGATTGCACTTCATGCTCATTTGTACCCACTATATGCATATGTATAGTCTAGTTTTGATGATTCTTTCATATATACATGTTTTGCCAATTTTTATGTTTTACTTCATGTATATGTATTTTTAATTCAAATCTAATAAATATACATGTATACCCGTGAGTCTCTTGCCTTCATGCAAATACAATTGATAGACTCTTTTATATTTGAGATATGTATGTGTATTGTTAGATTTAGATAAATCATACATATACCATGAAGATTAGTGTTTTAATCAAAAATGATTTTTCATGTTTTTTTGTTTTGTTAAAAATGTGACTTATGAACTTTTTGAGCTTCAATGACTATTTTCATGAAAATGCTAATTACATGATTTTTGCTCACTCACACTTTATTTATTCTTGTCATGACATAGTTTCATGGACATCTTTTGAGCTTTATAGATTATGAGTGTAAAATCTTGTGTATTTGGTATGTATCATGAAAAACATATGTTCTATGATTTGATGTATTTGAAGGATCTTTAACTAGTTGTTCAAAAAAAACTATTTTATACTAGTTATTTATTCTTCAAATAGTTTATAAGATATACACATGATCCTATTTTTAAATCATATGAACAAATTCTTTTGTGTTCTCAAAATTTGATGCTTCATGATTTGAATATTAGTTTAAATGTTAGTTTTTGTCAACACTAGGATTCATACTTGTACATATAGTGGACCACAAATAAATCTATAGCTGGTTGGGTTTGATTGCTTATTTGTGCCCATTAGGTGTTCTAGTATAGCCTAGTTTTGATGATCCATACATTTTTAAACTTGTATTCCTTTTTTTTTATTTGTGTTATGATCATGTGCTTTCATTTCATGTATATGTTTATTTTGCCAAACTTTAAAATATACATGGATACCTCTTGAGTCATTTGCCTTTCATGCAAATCTATATATATGGACTCAATTGTGTTTAGGGATATGTATGTATACTTATTGTGTTGTCAAAACATACATATACCTTGAAATATTTTTTAATGAAAAATTGTGTTTTCATAATTTTTTTTATGATTTTCTGTTCAAGGAATAACTGTGCTTAATGAAAAATTTTCATGATTATGATCTTCACATTTTATTTGTACACTCACATTTATTGCTTGCTCATGTGTTATTTTCATGAGTCATATTTATGCTTAATTGGATTAGAGTGTTGATTATCATGTGGATTTCCTATTTTATGAAAAATAATTTTGCTTTATTCCTTACTTGAAGGATTCCGTACTAGTTTTCAAACACTTTCATTTAACTAGTTCGAGTTCTTCATGTGGTAGATTATATGATGTATACACTTAAGCTTATTTTTCTATTGGTATCATTGGATGTTTTCAATTGGTATCAATATGACTCTTTTTTGTATATACACATATTTATGTATATGTATGTATCATTTTCAATTGGTATACTCATTTTTCATACATACATATGACAGTTTTTGTGCTTGAGTTAAAATGGACTTATATATTTAAAGCACAAAGTTTGTTAATGCTAAGCTTAATTCAAATCTTATTATTCAAGCTTATGCAATTGTTTTTAAATTGGTATCAATATGGTTGATCATTACTTTACTATTGATCACTATTTTACAATTGATCATTTTCTAATTGATATCAAAATTCAAAATTTGTGTTATTGAGAAAAATTCAAAAATTTTGTTTTAAAAAAAAATTCAAAATTTTGATTTATATTGCCTATATGCAAGGAGAGCTTAACATCTCTTCTACATATAGATTCATGTTGAGTGTATCTTGTATTGAGGAGCTTGATATCTCTTCTTTATGTGATACACGTGTGTAGGGGGAGCTTAACATCTCCTCTTATGCATTACACAATATGTGTTATGTGAATTGGGGCTTATCATCCCTTCTTCATGTAATGCATATGTGTAGGGAAGCTAACTTAGCGTCTTCCTCTTCATAATGTATATCGCATATAACCTTTATTGATTGATTTTTGTTCACCCCTTTGTTGATGATTGACAAAAAGGGGAGAAGAATTTGAGATTTTATATGCATGTTTTCCTTATTTAAGGGGGAGAAGATTTTATGTTCATGCATGTTGAGTAGAATTTATTATGTTTTGGTTTGCACATAGGAGAAAACGATTTGATTTGTTTTATCTCCATTCATTTGCATACATATTTATGAGCATACATTGCATATTTATTTATTTTATTGTTATGCATGAGTTAAGGGGGAGCTTCTTCGAAGCTTTACTTTAATCCATGCATATATAACTCCATGAGTTTTGTCATCATCAAAAAGGGGGAGATTGTTGGCCCAAAGGCCCATCACTCTAGTTTTGATGATGATCAACTCATGTAGTTATAGTACTAATGATCTTGTGTTTAATTAGTGACAGATTCATTATCAAGATCTTAGTAGGTGCGAAGCTTCAACAAAGGATTTAAAGTCAAGTTTTGAAGCTAGCACGGTGTTTGGACCAAGTCATGGACATGAGAAGCCTTCAAGTGAAGACTTCAAGAAGATGAAGACTTGTGTCTAGGTATAAGATTTTATTTTGTTTTAGTTAAAATGTAAAGGATAGAATAGTTGGTGGATTGCTCAAGTATATATCACACACACACTCTTGATTTAGTTGTCTTTTCATAAAAGAATTTTTTAGTTTAGAAAAGACTTTCATTTTGGAAAAATACATGTTTGGTTTTTGGTGTTTTCCTATATAGACATGTTTTAAACCAAAATATTTAGAGCTTAATGTCAAAAAATAGATATTTCATCTTATTTGTGTAGTGGATCATATCCATACACACTATGCTTTAATGAATTCAAAATATCTAGTTTTTGTATTTAAAGGAGTTTTTGGAAAAACAAGATTTTGGAAAATACAAATTTTTCAATTGAGCCAATATTTTCCTACTTACAAAAATAGTCCAATCTTTTATAACATGCCTTGATTTTGTGCAAGCATGTTTGTTTATCAAAGTATATTGGTAAAACTATTTTTGTAGATTTTCTAAGTATTTATGGGATTTTATTTGAACCAAAAAGACCAACTTTCAAATCCCAGTTTTTTCTGTGTCAGGCTTCGGCGGTCGACCGACAAGTCTGACAGACCCCACGACTAGTTTCTGGCAGCCCTATATATTGAGGGTACTTGTCATTATTTTGAAAGAAGATTTTGGAGACTTGTAGAGCCCAGTTTTTCCCATTCTTTTAGAAGAATTTTTTCTCCACATATTTGAGGGCAAATACTTCCAATCAAAAGGGAAGAATTTATCAAGAGTGTTTAAAGTGATTCTTTGAATTTTTCCTTCACCATTTCCTTCCTTGTTTTCTCACACAAACACTTGAGCTATCCATTGATTATTCATCTTATAGGAGTGTTGTAGTGAGAGCTTTTATTGGTGATTAAAGTGCTTAGATCACCAAGAGATTTCATTCTTGTATTTTGAGGAGGCGGGCAAGTGTGCTCGCGGTGGTTTTGAGTTCGGTTGTGAACTCGTGGTGTGAGGTGCGGCCTCGGCAAGCTAGTGGGCTTGCGTGTGTACGGGACTAGGGAGTCCGAGGGATTGTAGGTGTTGCGGCACCAAGGAGAGATCCATTGGGATCGAGCATAGTGGAAATCCTTCGTGTGTCGAAGGCGGGGATGTAGAGCAAGTGTGCTCGAACCTCGAAACAAAACCCTTTGTGTTTGCGATTGCTCACTCTATCTCTCTCTCTCTCTCTCTCTCTCTCTCTCTCTCTCTCTCTCTATCTCTCTCTTCTCTTATATCTGCATTTAATTATTGTCTTTATCATTTACATGCTTGATATATTGTGCTCATATTGATATACTTGCTTGGGATTGTTGCTAACACTTGTATTCAACCAAGAGAGCCAACACGGCACCTCAACCCATTCAAGGGGAATCTA
This sequence comes from Agave tequilana, assembly GCA_038442645.1. Lineage (NCBI taxonomy): Eukaryota > Viridiplantae > Streptophyta > Magnoliopsida > Asparagales > Asparagaceae > Agave > Agave tequilana. The sequence continues at coordinate 108,216 of JAVJIF010033213.1, read as the reverse complement.
GAGGAGTTAGTCCAGAGCCCTTCAGGGGGAATTCGGCTACACTCTTGTGTTATATATAGTGTTTAGTGTAATAGTTTCAATTAGGTCATAATAGTTTTTAATTCCGCAATATTTGTCATTAAGTGACCATTAGATTAGCCATCACCTATTCATCCCCCCTCTAGGTGATTTTACAATATGCTATATACATTCATGAAGAGGAAGATGTGAAGCTTCCCTACATATATACATTACATGAAGGAGGGATGACAAGTCCTAATTCACATAACGTAAAATATGCAATGCATAAGGGAGATGTGAAGCTCCCCCTACACACGTGTATCACATAAAGAAAAGATGTCAAGCTCCTCAATACTAGATACACACAATATGAATCTATATATAGAAGAGATGTTAAGCTCTCCTTGCATATAGGCAATATAAAGCAAAAACTTTTGAATTTTTCTTTAAAACAAATTTTTTTATATACCAATTTAAAACATAAACATCTTGATATCAAAAGAGAGTAATTTTCTTTTAATCATATGATATCAATTTAAAATCATTATTTTCTATCATAAAGCAAGGGAGTGGGAAAACAAATACCAATTGAAATAAGAAAATTGAATTTTCTCCCCCTTTATGAAACACAAACTAAACACATGCATAAGCTTGTTTAAAGATATCAATTTGAAAAACTAAATCAATTGAAATAAAGTTGAAATTTAAGCTTTAGCATAAACAAAGTTTTGTGCTCTAAGATATAGGAATATAGTAGGCACAAATAAAACATATATATGTATGAAAAATTTGATACTAATTGAAATTGATACCATTGAAATGAAGGCATACATACATAAACACATATGAGTATACAAAAGATCAAAATTGATACCAATTGAAAGAGTTCAATGATACCAATTGAAGCAACAATAATAGCATGGTATAACTCATATTAAAATGAAGAATACAAACTAGTTAAAATGGAAATTTTTGTTAACTAGTACAAAATCCTTCAAGTAAGGAATAAAAACAAAATTATTTTTCATAAAAACATGAAATTTACAAAATAACTAACACTCATAATCAATGAAGCGTATAATGACTCATGAAAACAAAACATGAGTAACTAAGAAATGTGAGTGTACAACTACTATGTGAAGGACATGATCATGAAATATTCAATTAAGCTCAAATTCCTTGAAACATGAAAAACTAAACATTTAATCTTCAAGATATATGTATGAATTGTCAACAAAGAAGTATACATACATATCCCTAAACACAATTGAGTCCATATATATAGATTTACATGGAAGGCAAATAACTCAAAGGGTATACATGTATATCTTAAAGTTTGGCAAAATAAGCATATACATGAAAAGAAAACACATAAACATAAAACAAATCCAAGAATGGGAATACAAGTTTAAAATGCATGAATCATCAAAACTAGACTATACTAGCACATCTAATGGGTTCAAATAAGCATTCAAGTTCAAACATATATAGATTTATTTGTGGCCCACTATATGTACAAGTATATTCCTAGTTTTAGTGAAAACTATCATTTAAACAAATATTCAAATCATGAAGCATCAAAACGAGATATTGATACAAAAGATTTTATCCATAGGATCATGTGTATATCTCATAAACTTATTGTAGAATAAATAACTAGTATAAATTATTTTTGAACAACTAGTTAAAGGTTCTTCAAATACATCAAATCATATATTTTTCATAAAACATAACTAAGTACATAAAGATTTAATCACTCATGATCTATAAAACTCAAAATGATCATGAAACTAAGTCATAAATTAATGAATGAAGATGTGAGTGTTAAAGGATCATGTAAATAGCATTTTTATGAAAATAGTCATTTAAGCTCCAAAAAAAATCAACATTTTTAACAAAGCAACTCAAAATCATTTTTCATAAAAAACAAAGCACACTTCTAGGTATATGTATGATTTATCCAAATCTAACAATACACATACATATCCCCAAAAATAAAAGAGTCTATTAATAATATTTGCATGAAGGCAAGAGACTCACGGGTATACATGTATATTTATTAGATTTGAATTAAAAATACATATACATGAAGTAAAGCATAAAAATTGGCAAGGCATGTATAAATGAGAATCATCAAAACTAGTCTATACATATGCATATAGTGGGTACAAATGAGCATGAAGTGCAACCATAGATAAAAAACAAATGTAGCTCACTATTTGTACATGTACAATACAAGTTTTGATAAAAACTACATCTAAGCATGTTATTACCACATGAAGCACATTAAAACTCAAAACATGAATATGCTATGAATATGATATAAGTAGAAAGCATGTAAATAATAATAAGGAGTTAGAGATTTATACCAAAACCGATGAGGCACCTCTCTAGTTTCCAAAATAAGGTGGTCCTCCCACCAAATATCCCTTGAAAGTGATGCATCCAAAAGATTCTCTTTAAGCACGGAACGCATCCACTCCAAGGTACATATACTCTCACGTCATGTGAGAGCCCACACCTACATCAAATAAAGGAGGGGTGGTCTTTGGTACCCATATCTTCTTGGGTCCATGGGGGTTAGTACCTTCCCTAACCCAAACAAATTTCTTTGCTAAATTATCATTATGTAATCTATCATAGCAAAATTTAGTAAGGTGGCCCATACGTCCACAATGTGTACAAGTGTACACATGAGCATACATAGTGTGATGGTGTCCGTGAGGAGCATGTGTATGCCGAGGAGGGTGTGCATGAAAAGATAGAACTTGTTTCTTTCGAACCAAGGATTCCAAGCGTGTATGGTTCATAGCACATTGGCTCATAGTAGAGCCCAAACACTCAACCTTCTTCTTAAGCATGGATAAGTCATTATCAATCAAGGAAGAAGTGTGGCATGCAATAGGTGAAGTATGTGATACTATCCTAGCATGGCAAACATGTGCATCAATCTTATTTTGTAAAATAATATTTTTCTCTAAACAAACATTCAATTCATTTGAAATAGAAATAATCTTATTTTTCAAAGCAACATTCTCTTTTAAAACAAAATCAGCTTTTGAAGACAAATTTTCATTTTTCTTCAAAAGAGTTTCACAATCATTTTTAGATTTTAGAAAATCATTTTCTTTTAGTGCAAGGTCTAGTTGAGATTTCAATGAATCCCTTTCATTATAGACCTCAACCTTTTCTTGCAAAACCTTGTCAAGTCTAGAATGCAAACTCTTATTTTCTTTTTCAATTTCTAGACTTTTCTTTTTCAAAATTTTATATTTTTCAATTAATTTTTCACAAACAATAGAAAGTTCTTCGTTCAAATCATGGACATCAAAATTATCATCACATGAAGAACTAGAATCAAACTTATCTAGTTGAGTTTCCGATTGTACCTCAAGGGAGTCATTCCCTTGGACCATGAAGCATTGAGATTCGGATTCTCCACTAGATTCCTCCGGTTGAATTGGCAATTGAAGCTTGGAGGTGGTGGTGGTGGTTGTCAACAAATTCCACACTGCAAAGGTGGAATCAATATTAGAAACATGTAAAAGATATTCTTTTGAAAGTGTGCTTCTAATAGCCTCAAGGGCTTGTGCATTAGCCCCTATATGAATGCAATTACCAAGATAGCATTTCTTGGTAGCCGCAAGGAAAACTTGTAAGCCTAGGGTCTTTAGGTATAAGGACATCTTAGTCTTCCAAACAAGAATGTTGGAAGGGTCAAACATAGGTGGGGTCATGAAGTCCATGGTAAACTATATGTGTGCAAACAAATATTATGCAAAATGCAAACAAGAGATTAGCAAACAAATGGATCTCACTCCTAGGATGTTAAGCCTAAGTATCAGGAGCGTTGGTTCTGATACCAATTGAAAAACACCTAGAGGGGGGTGAATAGGTGTAAGTGCTAATCTAAAAACTAAATGCGCTAAATGCGGAAGCTAAAGCAATTTTGCAATCACACTTAGTACAATCAACAAGTGTAACCGAATTCCCCGTGAAGGGCTCTGGACTAACTCCTCTTGATTCCCCTTGAAATGGGTTGAGGTGCTATGTGAAGCTCTTGTTGATTAGGTACAAGTGAGGCACACACACAAGCAAGCCAAGCATATAAGGATGATAAGCAATATGAAATAAATGCAAAGCACAAATGCAAGCAAGTAAGATATGAATGAATGACTGATGCTTTGTACAAATAAATGAGAGAGAGAGAGAGTTAAGAGACAATGGATCAAACGCAAAGGCAAAGATATGTTTCAAGATTCGAGCCCCTAGCTCTACATCCCCGCCTTCACCACCGTGAAGGATTTCTAATCCACTATCTCCCACCGAGGGAACCTCCACCGAGGAGGATTTGTTACAATACTAGGAGTACCAAACTCCTCTCTCAATACAAACACCACCTCACACAAGAGGGGTAGGCCCTTAGCCAAACAACAACCAGTCCACCTCACACTTGAGGGATACAAACCAACAATCAACTCCACCTCACCAAGAGGGAGTAAACACCAATCTCCACCTCTACCAAAGAAGGAGCAAACACCAATCACCTCAAATCCACAACCTCAACCTCTACCAAGAGGGAGCAACCAAATAATGAGAGTTTACAAAAGGTGGTCTCTTTCAACCACAAACAATCTCTCCTTTTCCACAAACAAAAAGATCCTAAATAGATTAGGATAGAAGATAGCTCAAGTGTGGAAAACAAGTGTTTTGATCAAAGAAAAACTCTTGGAAAATACCAATTAGATATGGAAATGAAGAACAATAAACTAGTTTCCCAAAAACCTATTTTCTTTGAAAATAACAAAACACTTAAAAACAAATAAATGAATCTTTTTGACACTTTAAACTCTTTTGAAAACTTATTTTTAAAACCAGAGAATCGGAAAAATTAGCTCAGAAAATCTTAGCCAAAACCCTAGAGAAATGGGGTTTATATAGGCCAAACCAAAAACTAGCCGTTAGGCTGAAACTGTCAGTCTGACAGTCTCCCGGTCGACCGGCCGGTCGACCGCCAACGGTCAAAAATCCGACCGTTGGATCCTCCGGTCGACCGCCCGGTCGACCGAAATAAACAGAGAGCACTGCTCTCAGAAACGGTCGACCGCCCGGTCGACCGGCCCACTGGCTGCCAGACGTGCACAGGTCTGTGCACGTCAGTCGACTGCACGGTAGACCGGCCCATGGTGCGGTCGACTGCCCGGTCAACCGACCTGGCCAATCAGCCACAGTCAGGGTCAGAAACTGGGAAGAAAAACTTGTTAAAAATTTCTTTTAAAAACTTGTAAAAATTCCCAAAAAATGTTTTTACCATATTGCATTGATATATTAAACATGTGATAAACATTTCTACTCAAATATCAAGCATATGAAACCATTTTTGTATTTTAACATTTTTACCAAAAAAAAAAAAACAAACATGTATTTTATCAAACTTGAATTTTTCAATACATGAATAGGAAAGTCAAAATAAGTTTGTTTAACAACTATACATATAGCAAATAAACTTGTTTTGATCAACTATTCATGAAAACCAAAAACCAAACATAAAACGTGTGTGTTTGTGCACTTGAGCATATCAACTATACTAAGCTTTACAAATGGATCTAAAACACACTCTAAACTATGATACCTAAGTCTTCTTGACGATCTCCATCTTCAAGTTGACTTGGTCCAAAAACTCCATCCATGAGCTAGGCAATGTGTGATCTTGATGCTTGAGCCCTAGAAACACCATGTGAAAGCTTCTAAACACCTCTTTTGAAGCAATCACCAACTAATATCTTGTTAATAGATCTGAGACTAAAAATACAAGATTATTAGTAAACATAACTACATGAGTTAATTATCATCAAAACTAGGGTGGAAGGCCTTTGGGCCAACAATAACACCAATATTTATTGATCTCACAAACTCAAGTAATTTCACAAATATCACAAAATACAAGTAATATAAATCATAATTGTCACGCCCCGCTTCCCAAAATACGCTGGAGCGGAGACGCGACATGAGTCGGCGACGCATATACGCAAGGAAAATCCTCACGTATACGCGCTAAGCCTTAAGTAACCCGAACAAGCTATAAATCTAAACTGTAATGAATACTGAATACTGCAATATCGCATATAAGCAACCACGCATGATATCATATGAATCAAGACTGGAATAACAACTGAACTGATATAACAAGAAACAGGAAATGATACGAAGGCTAGAAAGATAAAAGTACCAGAATAGAATAGGGAGAAGCTCCAGCTATTCGCGAAGCGTACAGTCTCATCGAACACCTGCACATTAGAAACAAACCGTCCAATATCTGGACGTGCAAATCCAGGGTCGTCAGAACGCGACCATGGTGAGTGTGTGTGTAAAGGGGAAAGAGCTCGTGCATATAAACATGTGCATAAAGAAATATCAAGAACAATTGAAGATATAAGACAACTGAATAATATAATAAAGTAACTGAACTGAAGTATAACTGATAACAGCATGAACAAAGATATAAGACAATTATCACAACTGTAACTAACAACTGATATAAAGGTCAACTATCTCAAATGTAGACTAATAGCTGATGTCTGATGTGTAACATATATGTCACTAGTCTGGTTGGTTATTATTAACCTAACTAATGTAGTACTTAGCTGTGTCCCATACCACAGCCGTGTTCCCACATATCAAACAAAGTTATCGTTGTTGTAATTGCCTGCCAATGTAGTGCATGTGTTTTGGAAGAGTACCGTGCATGCCCGTACCACGGTCTATCACCCCTGGCACTGAACCAGGACAAGCCGCAAGGCTCTGACAACTAAAGACCACAGCCCCACACGAAAAGACAACTAGTGTGGCGCCGTAATCCGGGCATAGCCCTAACAACTGACAACTGAATGGGTAGCCAGTACTACCCTGGTTCCCCATGATTGGAACCCACAACTTGGTACCATAAGAATCCTTCCAAAATACACGACATGCATCATCAGGCAATTACCCCTGTTCCCCGGTTATGGTGTCTTTTATTAATAAGCAATCAATGTGTTATTTAATATGTAGTAGTAACCAATATCTCCAATAACTGCTGATGTCAACACTAGCTGATAATTTGACAACTAGTAACTGATAACTGATATCTGACAACTATGATATCTGACAACTGTGATATCCGACAACTGTGATATCTGATAACTGAGTAGCTGACAACTAATATCTGACATCTGAAATAAGATACTGGAGATATAGCCACTAACACAAAGGTGATACAGACAACTAGTCTCACTGACAACTATAACTAGTAACTGATCTCTGCCATCTCATATCAACAATGGAATACATGATTACTGATCACTACCACAATGTATCACTGACAACTCATGTAAACTCTGAACATGAACATCTTATAATCACCAACAAGTATCTCACTAATAAGTAACAACTGATAATTAGTATCTGGTAACTCTGAAGTACAAGACCAATAATATCAACTACATCACTATCACAATTACTCAATCTCTACTAACTGAAGTAATCCAGTCTCTAACATCTTAATAAGTCCATATAAATACTCAAATGAATCATAAGGTATATCTTCGGGATCAATATGTCATCACACACCACAATCATATCTATATAGGGAACATCCTCTAAGAACATCGTAACAAGTCAACAACAATATCTGAATGAATCATTACCAATAAAAGGATATCAAGTCAACACATACTGAATCATATCAAAATAAGGGAATCATCCTCCATTAACTTATGGTCTAGAATATCTACTCTTGATACTCAACATCAACATCATATCATCTAAACAAATTCTAATGCCAACAACGTCAATCTCATCTCAATATAAATCAGGCTCCATTATAAGGAATATAGATTCTGGGTAACCTCTAACTCAAGATCAATGTAAGTCACAACTCAACTAATTCAGTTATATCTGATATGTCCTCAAATACTCAACTAATAAAGTCATGTCTACTTACTGATCATCATTCATTGCAAATAGTATAAGTCCAGATCAATCCAACGTCATTACAAATAACTCAGATTCCAATAGTTCTATAATCATCTAGTGTCAATACACAACAAGTAATCTGATATAATAATCGTTATTCCAACATATGTCCATAATCAGTACTAGTCTACTCACTCTGACAAACTATATCTGATTCATAAGGCTACACAATTTCCTCTTCTATAAGTATCAATTATGATATCCCAACACTCGACAATATATCATGTACATGCATCTAAGATCTATCATGATATCTTGTTACTAGGTACCATAACATGTACATGTATCTAAGTTCTATTGATCAAGTCATTCCATCCAATATCCTTCTCTCAATGTCATGAACACCATCTATACTCATTACACAACTCATGGGTGAAGTCTACCATCCATCAAGGAACCAAACACAACTAACAGACTCACATTAGTCGACTATAGAGGTAGTCCAAGTCGACTAGGGACAAGGCAAGTCGACTAGCCTTCTGCCAGAACAGAAGACAGAGGCACTACAACGCCTAATCTCCCACACAATAAAAATATGTATATGTAACAATGTCCACATTATTCTATGTACACAATTAAATCAAAATATAATCAATTACATATAAAGAAACGGAACCGAAAGGAGTAAACACTCACCTTGGGGAATCTGCGCGTTACCGGGCGAGTCGCCGTTACGGTCGCCGTGGCGCCGCTCTTCGCTGTCGGACTGCATAGGACGGTAGCCAGGGTCCTGGGGAAGACCTGGCTGCAATCTGGAGGTCTCGCGCTCGCCGGAAGGGCCTGGAATCGCCGCTCGCCCGCTGCTTGTGCTGCTGGTCTGAATCTGGATCTGCTGTGCGCGTCGCCGGGCGAGTCGCTGCCATGGTCGCTGTGGTGCGGTTCCTCGCCAACGGACTGCACGGAGGATGGCCAAGGCACTGGGGAAGGTCACCGTGCCAATCTCCGACGACGGTCTGGCGTGGATCAGGAGAACTCGCTGCTCGCCCGGGGAAGATGGGGGCGGTCTGGATGGTGCACGACTGTCCTTGTTGTTGTTGTCGCTGTTGCTGGTCTGGATCTCACCAAATAAATCCAAAATGCTGTAATACGCAACCAATACATATAAATAATTATAAATACACGCTAAACACCCACACGTGCATACGAACATATACGCGTACACATACGTATACAAGCATACATATACATACATACATAATATGTAAATATACACGTATACCCATGCACATACACGCGAATGAATGCACTATATATATATATATATATATATATATATATATATATATATATATATACACACACACACACACACACACACACATAGCCAATTAATTAAAGACACACATATATAATATAGGCACCCACTTATATACCTTATCCTTAAGCAAATAATTAAAACATGTACAATGTAAATACATACCCACAAGAAGGAAATTCAAGCATGCCGTCGGGGAACTTGCGGCGCACCGATGGAGGCTCCGACGGAGGCGTACGGGGTCGCGGAGGGTGTCGTTGGATAGAGCAACTCGCCACGAAGGGCGTGGGGTGCGTACGCGCTCGCCGACGGCGATCAACGGCATCCCGCGGAGAGCCGGAAAATGGCTCGGAGGAAGGTGCTACAAGGCCAAAAGGGTGGAAATTGGCTTGCCTTCCAATCGTTGTCATGAACTACTTCAACAGAGACATCCTAATTAAAACAAGGCACATAACCACAACCAAATTATTACCAAGCAACTAAATTCACCACATTAATTTAAGTACACATATAATAATACCCAATCACCATGAATATATATACCTATGTGAAAAAATGAATACAAGAGGGGGAGGAAGCTTGCTCGGCCAATGCAAAGATTATCATACCATGGAGATTTACCTTGCTGCAGATGTGCTGGGCTTGTTGGCGCTAGAACTCCGGCGTAGCTTGGCCTGGAGATCAAAAATGGAGGTGGTGATGGGGAGGACAACATGGAAAGAGATCGGGGAATCCAACTGTGCCTTGCTGCGGCTGCTGGTGATGGATGGGGAGGAGTGCGGCAGCACCAGCCAGGGAAGAGGCGGCTTGGCTGTTGGAGGGGGAAATGGGGATTAGGTTTAGGTTTTGATTTAAGGGTTAGGATTAAAAATAGATTAGGAAATATATAATATGGGTTAGTGGGTATTGGGTTTGGATATGAATAGATAATGGGTTATAGGTTAAATCCAAATGGGTATTGGGTTGAATCTAAATGGATATGGGTTGGATTTAGAAAATAGAAACGAGTAAGATCAAGGATACAAGGAAAGGAGATAATGCTACAAACAATAATAAATAAATACAAACTATAATAATATTAACAATTAATAATGACACTAAAAATAATTAACCATGACATAAATAATCATAAGGTTAGCAATCACAATGTTAATTAATCAAGATAAATAATAATATTAATAAACGACAACAACAATAATAATAATGAATAATAATCTCAATGAAATAATGGGAATAATAAATATGTAACAATTAATAATAATAATGGTAAATATAAAAGTAATAGTAACAAGTAACTAAAAATGTTTATAGGAAATAATGGCAATAAATATATAAAGCCAAATTGTCATTTACTATCTCAAAATAATTTGTATATTTAATAATAATAATCACAGAAAAAAAATAATAAATTAAGTTGAGTAAATAAATATAATCAGTAAATCAAAATAAATACTTTAGGAAAATAAAAATACAGTATTTCTAGCTGGGGATCTTACATTCTTCCCACCTTATAAAAATTTCGTCCCCGAAATTCAAATAGGGCAGGGATAAGTAAAAGAATCCCAAAAATCAAAGGAGAGGACAAACAAGCTTCACATCACTTCTCTGTACATCATAAATTCACCACGCTTCCGCTGCGCACTCTGATACATGCCACCGGCTTCAACATGAAGTAACCACTCTCAAGAGACAGAATCAGAAGAAATAGAATAGAAAAGAAGGATGAAATCAAGATGGAAATCCAAATCACTCAAAGAAGAGTAGAGATCAAGGATATCGAAGGATCAAAGATGAGAATTTCCAAAGGAAGGATGGCCAATTTCAAATGGACTGAATATCATAATGGATAGTATATATTGATTGGTAGTCAAAAGTGCATTTTTATCATAACATTTACCATCACATTTTCATATTTATTCATTTAATTCTGCACAATTATTAATATTTTATTATTTATTGTGTGCAGGCCTCGAATTATTATTTTAATAATAAATAAAGCTTAATGAAGCCCAAAAGCTCACATTTGAAGCCCAAGTGCAAAAGTGCAAATATCAATTGTCTAAGTGCAAATATACAAGGGCTAAAGTTGCAAATATCAAAGATGAGAGAAGGATAGACTTCTACCCAACCCTAAACAATTGCAGATGAGGATAAAAGCCAAAGATAAGATGCAGAGAGAAGGAAATTCGTTCAAAAGAGATTGGGAGAATTCTAAATCTAGATAACTTGATTCCCAAGTTATATCCATATCCCACGATAAAAATCCAGGATGCAGCTTCCAGAAGCAGGAGCCCAGATGGATGGACCAGGAGAAGCCACGCGCCAAAGCGCGTGGCTAGATGCCACTGTAGTGCCGCAAAATTGCGGCAAAAGCCGCAATTCCGCGGCAATCTGGGCTTATCCCTGGACGAGTTTTCGTGGAGGAGTTCTACTGGGACTCTGATTCCTTCTGCACCTATAAATACCCCTTGCAGTGCAACGTACAGAGCGTCCAGCGTCCAGCAAAGGGCCAAAAGCTAGGGTTTAGGTTTTTCTTCTTTCTTCTAGGTTAGATTTTATGTTCGTTTTTCTTTTGTAAAATCTGTAACTGAGAGTGGAGGAAGCTTTCATGGAGGAAGGAGTCCATGCTTGTACTGAGGTGACAGCGGTGTAAGCCAACTCTTCTTCTATTGTTAATGAAATCTGCTTGAGGTTTGTCTTTTTATTATTCTTGTTTTATTTCTTCGTGTTTTATTCTTGTATTTCTCTGTTCCTGTTTTCTTCCATTGTTTTTCTCTAATGCATTGTGAACAATGAGACCCAATTGCATTGAGATTGCCTAGCCAAAGAAGAACCCTTGATGGCTTATGGCGATGAACATCCTATACGCCATACTTGCAAGTCTTCCAAGAAAAGGTAAATCATCGCACGGATCAAAGGTAAGCAGGCTGAAGAGGTTTGTACGTGTTATAAGTTTTTCTTTCTTTCCTTCTCTAGTTTAGATCACCATCCACATCTTTCCATATTCTTTCCCACAACTCATTATAAATACCACTTTTCATTGTAAATATCGTTGTGACTAACAAAATAATTAAAAAAGATAAATTTTTAGGGATAACTTACAAACGCTTCCATCGCTAGTCCCTCCCTGAGGATCACGACCCGCATAGCCTTGCTACCGCGGATTAGTATTGAGAACCTCGCACACCTTTAATTCTCAGATCTAATATTCATATTTTGTGTGCAGGAAAACTCAGTCAACAAATTGGCGCCGTTGCCGGGGAGGGACGGTAAGTTTTTATCTCTAAAATAAAAAAAAATTAACTAATTATTCTTTTATTCTTTTCTGTTTGCAGGTTTGGAGAACAGGAAACAGAAACATAGCAGCAGCAGTGGACATACAGCTATTCTGTGCCTCTGCCCTCGAAGGCAGAGCACCAGAACCTACTGTATTGCCGCGGATCCGCGGCCAGAGCCGCGAAAATGCGGCAACAGTAGAGAACTACTGATTCAACTTTTTGCAGGTTGCTGTAAATTGTAAATTCTGTTTACTGCTCTATTCTGTTTTGTTCTGTGATATACCTGTAAATTGCTAATAATTCAACAGTAAATTATTTGTTGTTAAAAATAAAAATTGATTAGACATTTGCATATTAGGCACGTGTCTTTTCAATTTATTTATTTTTACTGTTGAAGAGTGCTGGGGAGGCAAGGTACGTACGCATTGCATGTAGAATAGGACTCATCTCTTGGTTGATTTTCTGCTTTGAGTGATTCTTATCTATTTATCTTGTACACTTGCACTAATTCATCTTAAGGGCATAACCCATTAACAAGATAAGGTGGGGATTTCATCACCCTTCCTTAGCCCAAAAATCATATCCAAAGCACTCACTAACCCAAGCCTAACTTAAAAATTAGTAGACGTTGGCCCTAGGGACATCTCGGACTCAATAGGAGATTATCCTAAGGGGGAACAGTGTTGGAAGTTGACTCTTGCCAAATCAGTGTCTAGGAAGGGGATTGAGGGCCAAAAGCCCGAAGATTGGTGGTTATTTAATTAAGGAACGTCTTTGACGGAAAACCTCCCACCACTCTTGCCCTGACCTGGCTAATTAACTTGTGGTCAAAGTCTACACCCTACCTCCTGTGGACAATCTAACCAGTTAGGAGTCGTCTAGGTCATAGGTCTACCCTAACTTAGGTTAGAATTTTTCTTTTTTGTTTGTTTATTTATTTGTTTTCTTGTTTGTGTTTGTGTGATATGGCATATAATAATTTTTCCAATTTTAATCCATATTACACACCTAATTCTTTTTCGGATATTACCAACCCGGCATATCATAATTTTGATCAACCTAGTGTGCCGGAATGGTCTTATCCGAATGACTATAACCCACAACCCCATCTTATAACTATAATTTGCATAATAATTTCAACTCTTCACAGAGTTCATGGGGTTTCGAGTCCCCCGAGTTTAATTCTCAACCAAATTGTCCTTCATATCCATCTAGTCCACATTCCTTCAATGATTCATACTCTGATCCCCCTATTCAGAATAGATCACTATCTATCGGGGAAATGATAAGTATGCATAAGTCCAAGCAACAACCACCATCAATCTTAGACATGATGATGCGTGAGTCCACCGACTCACAACTTCATCACGATTACACTTCCTTTTTCCAAGCCCAATCACAAAAGATGCTTGCAGCCATGACTCAGGCTAAATTAGCCCGTGATCATGACATAGATTTGATGGTTCAATCCTTACGTTCTCACCGTCCGGCTAATTCTGATATCGCTGACCACTCTTTTAGAGCCGACGAACCAAGTTGCTTTGGACAACAAGATTCTAATTCAGTACCATCATGTGAACTTGCCGAAACTTCAAAATCTGATAACTTGGCAAGTTTTTCCTTTCATGAATTAGAACTTGAACATGAATATGATCATGATCTTCAACTTGATGATTCAATTTTATTTCCTGATCCAATAATGACTCCAGTGTCTCCACCTGATTTCACTTTTCCCGAGTCAACATTGGATCCTATTCCAATTCATAATGAAATTGAATCACCCATTTTAGATGATCATATTGAACTTGACCAATTGTGCAATTTTGAAAATCCTATGGATAAATTGGCAAATTCTTTTTATTACATTGAACCCAATGAGATATGCGACCTAGATTCTCACAATCTCTTTACTTCTGAAACTAATTGTACAATTCTGACGGAAGATGTTAACCTTAGTTTTGAAGAATTGTATGGCGATAAGCTAGAATTCCTTAATATTGGAAGTAAAGAGATATCACCCATATTAGGTCACATTCCATTGTGGGAAGAAGATTGTGGACTTGAGTTTCAATTTCTTGACTTGGACTCAATTCTTGAACCTAGCCCGACTCCTGAGCCCTTACTTGATTTGAGCATCTTCCTTGAGTCGGTATTCGTTCCCGTACCTATAATGTCCAAGTCAATAATTCCATCTTTTCATACTCCATTTTGGGACAAGGAGGTTGAGACAATTAACTCTGAAATTTATTATGAAATTTGGAAATTTGATGGGGTGGAAATACTAAAAATTGATTATACATATATTTTAGTGGGTTATGTAAGGAAAATTTCTGGTGGGTTCCACCAAATTATCTGTTATCTTGATTGGGCCGCATTTCGTGGACCAATTAGACCACCTCCGAAACCACCACCCTAAGGTAACTTCCGCCTTCCCTTGTTCTGTTTCATGCATATATGCATTCATTCATACATTGAAGACAATGCATGAGATAAGTGTGGGGGTGGGCTTTACTAACATACTAACATAAGTAGACACTAACAAAATTTGCTAATAAAAAAAAATTAAAAAAAAATGTTATAAAAAGGAAATATTTTGACTTATTTTTTTGAAAGAAATCTAAGTTAGTTTTAAGGATTAGGAAAATCGTGATTAGGATTTCTAAAAACTTGGTCAAAATAAATAAATTGTTTAAATTTTTAGGTATAGGAGAGAAATTGAATAAGTAATTAGTCTTGATTTTTACCTTAATGAAATATGCATACCTAATGCATATCTAGGATTCTAAGACAAAGACCCTTGTGCCTCATAAAAAAGAAAAAAAGAAAAAAAATCACCAATTAAGCTGATACATGTGCCTCAAGAAGCATAAGTATTCACGCCTAAAGGTGAGTATAAAAAAATAATAATAAAACCTTAGTTTCGTGGCCTGGTTCACTCGAATTTGAGTCCGCGGGGTGTTTTCTCACCTGGTGCCCTAAAGCCGACCGGTTTGGGAGTCATCGACTTTAAGTTCGCTACATGGGTGGATTAGAAAGCCTAAACTAAGAAAAATTACTTATATGTATTAACACATCTAATAATCAATTAGTTAGGTATTAGGGCCTCAAGAAGCCTTTATACTTACACGAAAGAAAATTAGATGAGTTATACACATCAAAAATATATATATATATAATTAAATAATAAAGAGGCATGAGAGTCCAAGTTAAGGAATTCCTAGTAAAAACATAAGGATGCATATGAATTTTTGGTAACGAAAAAGACTATATTAGAAATTTAATTTTAATTCTTACCTAAAATGGAAAACAATTAACTTTATTAAGACTAAGTTTAAAGAATGAATAAAAATGAGGATCCTAAAACTTATAGACTACTTAGTCTCTTCAATAATAATTCAAATATTTCTTTTTATGGATTTTGTGGGTGCAATCCGCTGAAAACCCTCACGAGACAACACTCGTCCTTTATGGTAACCTAGAGGTTTAACGGCTTGTTGCACGTGCTAAGTGCAATCGTGATTCCTACGAAAGTGAGTTAGGTTAGATTAACTTTTTCTTTTTCTTTGTTTTTACTCGAGGACGAGCAAAAAGATAAGTGTGGGGGTGTGATTGGCAGTCAAAAGTGCATTTTTATCATAACATTTACCATCACATTTTCATATTTATTCATTTAATTCTGCACAATTATTAATATTTTATTATTTATTGTGTGCAGGCCTCGAATTATTATTTTAATAATAAATAAAGCTTAATGAAGCCCAAAAGCCCACATTTGAAGCCCAAGTGCAAAAGTGCAAATATCAATTGTCAAAGTGCAAATATACAAGGGCTAAAGTTGCAAATATCAAAGATGAGGGAAGGATAGACTTCTACCCAACCCTAAACTCTTGCAGATGAGGATAAAAGCCAAAGATAAGATGCAGAGAGAAGGAAATTCGTTCAAAAGAGATTGGGAGAATTCTAAATCTAGATAACTTGATTCCCAAGTTATATCCATATCCCACGATAAAGAGCCAGGATGCAGCTTCCAGAAGCAGGAGCCCAGATGGATGGACCAGGAGAAGCCACGCGCCAAAGCGCGTGGCTAGATGCCACTGTAGTGCCGCAAAATTGCGGCAAAAGCCGCAATTCCGCGGCAATCTGGGCTTATCCCTAGACGAGTTTTCGTGGAGGAGTTCTACTGGGACTCTGATTCCTTCTGCACCTATAAATACCCCCTGCAGTGCAACGTACAGAGTGTCCAGCGTCCAGCAAAGGGCCAAAAGATAGGGTTTAGGTTTTTCTTCTTTCTTCTAGGTTAGATTTTATGTTCGTTTTTCTTTTGTAAAATCTGTAACTGAGAGTAGAGGAAGCTTTCATGGAGGAAGGAGTCCATGCTTGTACTGAGGTGACAGCGGTGTAAGCCAACTCTTCTTCTATTGTTAATGAAATCTGCTTGAGGTTTGTCTTTTTATTATTCTTGTTTTATTTCTTCGTGTTTTATTCTTGTATTTCTCTGTTCCTGTTTTCTTCCATTGTTTTTCTCTAATGCCTTGTGAACAATGAGACCCAATTGCATTGAGATTGCCTAGCCAAAGAAGAACCCTTGATGGCTTATGGCGATGAACATCCTATACGCCATACTTGCAAGTCTTCCAAGAAAAGGTAAATCATCGCACGGATCAAAGGTAAGCAGGCTGAAGAGGTTTGTACGTGTTATAAGTTTTTCTTTCTTTCCTTCTCTAGTTTAGATCACCATCCACATCTTTCCATATTCTTTCCTACAACTCATTGTAAATACCACTTTTCATTGTAAATATCATTGTGACTAACAAAATAATTAAAAAAGATAAATTTTTAGGGATAACTTACAAACGCTTCCATCGCTAGTCCCTCCCTGAGGATCACGACCCGCATAGCCTTGCGACCGCGGATTAGTATTGAGAACCTCGTACACCTTTAATTCTCAGATCTAATATTCATATTTTGTGTGCAGGAAAACTCAGTCAACATATGTATATTGCAGTATAACAATAGCTTATTTTCAAGTTACCGGTAAGAGGCTAGGTCTCTCTTGCGAAACAAAAGTCAAAATTTCACATCACAAGTCGAAAACCTTGGCTCTGATACCAAGAAAACCCTGTCACGCCCCGCTTCCCAAAATACGTTGGAGCGGAGACGCGACATGAGTCGGCGACGCATATACGCAAGGAAAATCCCTCACGTATACGCGCTAAGCCTTAAGTAACCCGAACAAGCTATAAATCTAAACTGTAATGAATACTGAATACTGCAATATCGCATATAAGCAACCACGCATGATATCATATGAATCAAGACTGGAATAACAACTGAACTGATATAACAAGAAACAGGAAATGATACGAAGGCTAGAAAGATAAAAGTACCAGAATAGAATAGGGAGAAGCTCCAGCTATTCGCGAAGCGTACAGTCTCATCGAACACCTGCACATTAGAAAACAAACCGTCCAATATCTGGACGTGCAAATCCAGGGTCGTCAGAACGCGACCATGGTGAGTGTGTGTGTAAAGGGGAAAGAGCTCGTGCATATAAACATGTGCATAAAGAAATATCAAGAACAACTGAAGATATAAGACAACTGAATAATATAATAAAGTAACTGAACTGAAGTATAACTGATAACAGCATGAACAAAGATATAAGACAACTATCACAACTGTAACTAACAACTGATATAAAGGTCAACTATCTCAAATGTAGACTAATAGCTGATGTCTGATGTGTAACCTATATGTCACTAGTCTGGTTGGTTATTATTAACCTAACTAATGTAGTACTTAGCTGTGTCCCATACCACAGCCGTGTTCCCACATATCAAACAAAGTTATCGTTGTTGTAATTGCCTGCCAATGTAGTGCATGTGTTTTGGAAGAGTACCGTGCATGCCCGGTACCACGGTCTATCACCCCTGGCACTGAACCAAGACAAGCCGCAAGGCTCTGACAACTGAAGACCACAGCCCCACACGAAAAGACAACTAGTGTGGCGATGTAATTCGGGCATAGCCCTGACAACTGACAACTGAATGGGTAGCCAGTACTACCCTGGTTCCCCATGGTTGGAACCCACAACTCGGTACCATAAGAATCCTTCCAAAATACACGACATGCATCATCAGGCAATTACCCCTGTTCCCCGGGTTATGGTGTCTTTTATTAATAAGCAATCAATGTGTTATTTAATATGTAGTAGTAACCAATATCTCCAATAACTGCTGATGTCAACACTAGCTGATAATCTGACAACTAGTAACTGATAACTGATATCTGACAACTGTGATATCTGACAACTGTGATATCCGACAACTGTGATATCTGATAACTGAGTAGCTGACAACTAATATCTGACATCTGAAATAAGATACTGGAGATATAGCCACTAACACAAAGGTGATACAGACAACTAGTCTCACTGACAACTATAACTAGTAACTGATCTCTGCCATCTCATATCAACAATGGAATACATGATTACTGATCACTACCACAATGTATCACTGACAACTCATGTAAACTCTGAACATAAACATCTTATAATCACCAACAAGTATCTCACTAATAAGTAACAACTGATAATTAGTATCTGGTAACTCTGAAGTACAAGACCAATAATATCAACTACATCACTATCACAATTACTCAATCTCTACTAACTGAAGTAATCCAGTCTCTAACATCTTAATAAGTCCATATAAATACTCAAATGAATCATAAGGTATATCTTCGGGATCAATATGTCATCACACACCACAATCATATCTATATAGGGAACATCCTCTAAGAACATCGTAACAAGTCAACAACAATATCTGAATGAATCATTACAAATAAAAGGATATCAAGTCAACACATACTGAATCATATCAAAATAAGGGAATCATCCTCCATTAACTTATGGTCTAGAATATCTACTCTTGATACTCAACATCAACATCATATCATCTAAACAAATTCTAATGCCAACAACGTCAATCTCATCTCAATATAAATCAGGCTCCATTATAAGGAATATAGATTCTGGGTAACCTCTAACTCAAGATCAATGTAAGTCACAACTCAACTAATTCAGTTATATCTGATATGTCCTCAAATACTCAACTAATAAAGTCATGTCAACTTACTGATCATCATTCATTGCAAATAGTATAAGTCCAGATCAATCCAACGTCATTACAAACAACTCAGATTCCAATAGTTCTATAATCTTCTAGTGTCAATACACAACAAGTAATCTGATATAATAATCGTTATTCCAACATATGTCCATAATCAGTACTAGTCTACTCACTCTGACAAACTATATCTGATTCATAAGGCTACACAATTCCCTCTTCTATAAGTATCAATTATGATATCCCAACACTCGACAATATATCATGTACATGCATCTAAGATCTATCATGATATCTTGTTACTAGGTACCATAACATGTACATGTATCTAAGTTCTATTGATCAAGTCATTCCATCCAATATCCTTCTCTCAAAGTCATGAACACCATCTATACTCATTACACAACTCATGGGTAAAGTCTACCATCCATCAAGGAACCAAACACAACTAACAGACTCACATTGGTCGACTATAGATGTAGTCCAAGTCGACTAGGGACAAGGCAAGTCGACTAGCCTTCTGCCAGAACAGAAGACAGAGGCACTACACGCCTAATCTCCCACACAATAAAAATATGTATATGTAACCTCTCTTGCACATATCAACATACACAATGTCCACATTATTCTATGTACACAATTAAATCAAAATATAATCAATTACATATAAAGAAACGGAACCAAAAGGAGTAAACACTCACCTTGGGGAATCTGCGCGTTACCGGGCGAGTCGCCATTACGGTCGTCGTGGCGCCGCTCTTCGCTGTCGGACTGCATAGGACGGTAGCCAGGGTCCTGGGGAAGACCTGGCTGCAATCTGGAGGTCTCGCGCTCGCCGGAAGGGCTGGAATCGCCGCTCGCCCGCTACTTGTGCTGCTGGTCTGAATCTGGATCTGCTGTGCGCGTCGCAGGGCGAGTCGCTGCCATGGTCGCTGTGGTGCGATTCCTCGCCAACGGACTGCACGGCAGGGTGGCCAAGGCACTGGGGAAGGTCACCGTGCCAATCTCCGACGACGGGCTGGCGTGGATCAGGAGAACTCGCTGCTCGCCCGGGGAAGATGGGGGCGGTCTGGATGGTGCACGGCTGTCCTTATTGTTGTTGTCGCTGTTGCTGGTCTGGATCACACCAAATAAATTCAAAATGCTGTAATACGCAACCAATACATACAAATAATTATAAATACACGCTAAACACCCACACGTGCATACGAACATATACGCGTACACATACGTATACAAGCATACATATACATACATACATACATAATATGTAAATATACACGTATACCCATGCACATACACGCGATGATGCAATATATATATATATATATATATATATATATATACACACACACACACACACACCACACACACACACACACACACACACACACACACACATAGCCAATTAATTAAAGACACACATATATAATATAGGCACCCACTTATATACCTTATCCTTAAGCAAATAATTAAAACATGTACAATGTAAATACATACCCACAAGAAGGAAATTCAAGCATGCCGTCGGGGAACTTGCGGCGCACCGATGGAGGCTCCGACGGAGGCGTACGGGGTCGCGGAGGGTGTCGTTGGATAGAGCAACTTGCCGCGAAGGGCGTGGGGTGCGTACGCGCTCGCCGACGGCGATCAACGGCATCCCGCGGAGAGCCGGAAAATGGCTCAGAGGAAGGTGCTACAAGGCCAAAAGGGTGGAAATTGGCTTGCCTTCCAATCGTTGTCATGAACTACTTCAACAGAGACATCCTAATTAAAACAAGGCACATAACCACAACCAAATTATTACCAAGCACATTAATTTATGTACACATATAATAATACCCAATCACCATGAATATATATACCTATGTGAAAAAATGAATACAAGAGGGGGAGGAAGCTTGCTCGGCCAATGCAAAGATTATCATACCATGGAGATTTACCTTGCTGCGGATGTGCTGGGCTTGTTGGCGCTGGAACTCCGGCGTAGCTTGGCCTGGAGATCAAAAATGGAGGTGGTGATGGGGAGGACAACATGGAAAGAGATCGGGGAATCCAGCTGTGCCTTGCTGCGGCTGCTGGTGATGGATGGGGAGGAGTGCGGCAGCACCAGCCAGGGAAGAGGCGGCTTGGGCTGTTGGAGGGGGAAATGGGGATTAGGTTTAGGTTTGGTTTAAGGGTTAGGATTAAAAATAGATTAGGGAATATATAATATGGGTTAGTGGGTATTGGGTTTGGATATGAATAGATAATGGGTTATAGGTTAAATCCAAATGGGTATTGGGTTGAATCTAAATGGATATGGGTTGGATTTAGAAAATAGAAACGAGTAAGATCAAGGATACAAGGAAAGGAGATAATGCTACAAACAATAATAAATAAATACAAACTATAATAATATTAACAATTAATAATGACACTAAAAATAATTAACCATGACATAAATAATCATAAGGTTAGCAATCACAATGTTAATTAATCAAGATAAATAATAATATTAATAAACGACAACTACAATAATAATAATGAATAATAATCTCAATGAAATAATGGGAATAATAAATATGTAACAATTAATAATAATAATGGTAAATATAAAAGTAATAGTAACAAGTAACTAAAAATGTTTATAGGAAATAATGGCAATAAATATATAAAGCCAAATTGTCATTTACTATCTCAAAATAATTTGCATATTTAATAATAATAATCACAGAAAAAAATAATAAATTAAGTTGAGTAAATAAATATAATCAGTAAATCAAAATAAATACTTTAGGAAAATAAAAAACAGTATTTCTAGCTGGGGATCTTACACTAATCATATCACAATATCTCACCTAAGCTTCATCGTTGCCCCCGTCACCAGTATTGTTGCCCCCGCTGCTAGGTTGTATGGCACTATGTTGACTCGCCATAAACTTGGTCATGAACAATTTGCATCTCTCTCTGAGCAGCCTCCAAATTGGCGATCCTCTATCGGTTGGCCTCCGACCGCTGCCTCAGGGTTTCAGACTTCTGCCTTATGGCCTGAACCTTCTGCTCAAGCTGAGTGGTGCAGGCATCCCTCCTAACGGGCCGGTGCCTCTGAGAACATCCACGTAAAGCCTGAGCCTCATCACACATTCAAATGTCTCGAAGGTCGCTCATGTGCTGGCAGTGCTCTCGTCGTTGCCATCTGCTACCGTCGCATCATAATTTCTCTCGAGCTGGAGTTGAAAATTAACAAAGATATTAAAAGTATAATTAAATTTCTATCATTTTCATAAAGTGTAAGGATATATAAATAAATTTGTAATACTTACACCAACAGAAATGGCTTCGTCGGTGACTGGGTTGCCCCGGGTGCGAGGCATGGGAAGCTCTCCCTCAAGAGCATCAAGCGTATCCATCTTCAGAAATTTCTTGTTGTAGACCTCCTTTGCGTTCGGCTCTCTCCCACGGGCCTCTCCCTATTATAAATGTAGGAAATTTTTAAAAATAAATTAACTAAAAAAGCAATATGCTATAAAACCAAATGAATACAAATTTATACTTATAATGTGCCCTTCCACATAGAAAGAACGTCTCAACTCATCCTATGCGGCAAGTCATTTGCAACATGAGAGGCTTTACATTTTTCCCTCTTCGACTACAAATTTAAAAATAATCAAGTCGGTAAATTTTAGGTATAATAATATATAAACAATTCATAACTTTTTTATTTTACTAATTCACTCTTGTCGCCCTGATTGTTCTTTTCATATGTCAACAAGGTGTTCATCGAAGTCTCACTGTCGACTTTGTCTGACTGCAACGCAGTAGCATCATCTATGGACCCAGGCAGCGATCAAAGGTATGACGCAGGGAACGATTTTTGTTGTTATTCTACTTCTTTCTGGCATTATCGTTGAACCACTTGAGGAACTTTCTTGGAATATCCCCCGTGTCATTCCATGTCGATAGTGAAAAAACACCTTGCATATAATACAATGGTTAGTTGGATTAAAATCTCAATTAAGCATAAACATAAGCATAAACATAAAATCTCAATAAAGAATAACACAACTTACTGCCAACTCATGATATAATGCTTCAACTATTCCTGAATTCTTGTGGTCAGGCCAAGTCGGGGCCGGAGAGAAACCATCGTAATGGTAGACTTGCCGACTAATGCGATCTGAGAGTGCATCATAGGAAGTGCCAAACAGGCAACCATCTCCGTCAATTTGGATTGGGCCAACCAGCCTGGCCTCATCAAATGCGACATCTCTGCTTAGGATAAATTTTTAGTCCTTCAAATCCTAGATTTTGTACCCTTTTACACATTTCTTGAATCTTATGAATATACCTTTCTTTGCTCTTGGGTCCAATTTGTCTTCCTTAACATGATAATAGGCCGGACACGTAATACATTTAGCAAATCATAATCCTAAGCAACTTTTTCTGATCAAGCTTCCAGAGGAGTTTTACTTCCTATCGCAGACGACGGCAACATTTTAATGAGATAGCAAGCATGCCGATGCTTTAGCCTAAAAGTATTTTGATAAACCGGCGTTGGATAACTTAAACCAGACCTTCTCTAGTAAGGTCATGTTCATCCTTTTAGCCACCCGTTTTGTTGCGGTGTTTCCTTAATGTGAAGTGCGTTGTTATGCCCTCATCGCGACATAGCTGCAGGAAAGAATCACTTGTATACTCTCCTACATTGTCTGAACGGAGTATTTTGATCTTCCTTTCTGTGTTTTTTTTTTTCATGTTCCTCTTCCACTCCACAAACAACTTCAGAACTTACCCTTTGTGATTCAGGGTATATACCCAATATTGCCTAAAGTAGTCATCTATAAAAGACACAAAAGTATTGGTTATCTCCAATAGATGTTACCTTGGTAGGTCCCCAAATATCAGTGTGAACATAATCTAGAATTTTCTCGGTGCAATGAGTTCAATGCATAATTTCACCTTGATCTTCTTTCTGATGACACAATGTTCACAAAAAATCTAATTTGCAAGTTCTGGCACCTTTCAGTAGACCTTACTTTGCAAGAGCTTGCAAGTCTTTTCCCTGTATGTCTGAGCCTCATACGCCACAGCTGGTGCAATCATCATCTGAAACTGTAGAAGTCGCTACTTGACCTGTAACCACACTACCCTTCAAGTAGTAAAGGCTATTGCGTCAGACGATCTTCAAGACAACTATCGAGCCTCTAGTCATCTTGAGAATACCATCTCCAATAGATACTTCAAGAGTCAATGCTTCCAAGGCACCAACAGTGATAGATTCCTTTTTAGTTAAGGCACATACCTCACTTCCTTCAATTCTCACACTATCCCATCAAACGTCTTGATATGTACCATACCTATCCCTTCTATGTTGCATGGACGATCATCACCCATAACAACATAGCATCCATCTAATTTCTTAAAGCTAGAAAACTAACTCATGTTCATATGATAGGTAGCTCATGTATCTAGCATCCGTTTAGAATCGCCTGAGTAACCAATAGTAGGAGTAGTGATAGAGAAAGAGAATACTATTGAGTCAGAGTTTGATCTACCTGCCTGTAAAGTACTACCCGATTGGATATTGATCACCCTTGCGAGATTTGCCTCGGTGTTTAACTTTTTATTCTTATCTTTAATCCTTGAAGAATCAATCTTCCAGTATCCTAATTCTTTACAGAAGCGCACTGGTTCTTTTTCAGATATCTAAAATCTAGCATGGACTTTGATCTCCCACACTCGCCTTTGATCTTCCGATTGGAACCCCTGCCTTTTACCATCAACGCCTCTGCTAATGTTTCATTGGAAGAAGACTGCTTGTCCTTCCTCCTCACTTTATAATTTATAAGAGCAGTTGATACATCACTATAGTTAAGTGTTTGTTTACCGTTGATCAAGGTTAGGATAAAGGTTTTATACTTTTCATTAGGAAGAGAATTCAATAGAATCAATGTCTTATCCTTCGATCGCCACATTCACATTAATTATGTCTGTAAGAAACTTGGTGTAGTTATTCATGATAGAGAGTCTGTGATTCAATTAGAAGTGGTAAAGCCTCCTCTTTAGTTACAATCGTAATTCAATGCTCTTCATCAGATACTTCTTTTTGAGGATATCCTACAGGTTCCTTGCGGAACTCTCATACAACACATGATACTTGATGTCTTATGTCAAACAAGACCTAATAAGATCACACACCGTTCTATTCATCTTGTTTAAGTATTTTTCAGAAGTTTCCTCCAAATTTTCTTCCAAACGTAGAGTGTCTTCGAGGTTGATGTCGTCAATGCATCCATCACCTCACACCTCCATATCTTAAAGTTGTTATTGCCATCAAACTTTACCACATCGATCTTCAACAGACGTGAGTTCACAGTTTTCACTGTGGATGAATTATCTCCAGCCATCTCCCAGTAGATTCCTCAAGTAATACGGAAAATGATTAGTGAAAACAAATCCAAATAGGAAAGATCAAATCTTTACCTCCGAATGAAACTGTAGACCATTTTCAAGTTAATTTGTTCTACTGGAATGAAAACTCTCCGTCGAACCCGAAAAGCTCTGATACCACTTGTTGGAGCCACCAGCGTCAAAGTAGAGATACGCCAGAGAATAAGCGTCAATAAGAACAAAACAAATAAAGAAGAACGTGAGAACACAAGATTTAATGAGGTTCGACAATTTGTCTATGTCCCCGGGGTAGAAGGGGAGAGAGTTCTTATTAAATCAATCAATTACATGATACAATATCAGGAAGCAATTACCCCTCTTTATATTGGCCATAGAGTCCCTCAAGAAAAGAAAATCAACACCTCCAAATTCAGATCAGAAATAAATTCAGAAGTCTGCTCGGATTCACCCAGAATCCTTGTGTTGTCGACAGCCCAATGGGACTGTCGACAGTACTTTGACAAACCCAACTCTTGGTAAACCATTATCGACAGTCCAGAATGGCTACTGTCGAAAACACGATTCATCAGTTAGGGCATATCTGTGTCTGATTATTGACAGTCCAAAAGGACTGTCAGCCTTATCTTTTAAAAAAACTCCATTCTCTAACTTTTAATTCTTCTCTCTTATTCCTACACAATCCGTTGCCACTAGAGAAGCAAGGAGGACCCATTGACATGATGGGAAGTATGATGGTTGGGTGATATTATCAGAAAATCTATCATCAAAGTCTCGAATGAAGATCCGATAAGAATGGCGGGAGAAGAAAGGGCTCATCATCGTCTTGTGAGCACTAGGTTCTAGTAATGCTTCTAACTCGAATATATAGAGTGGGATATAGGTGTTACCATATTTCCATTTGTTTTTCTAGCACATACCAGGAAAAATTATAAAAAGGAGACAATGGAGACAAAAACAATTATCTGCCTTGCTCGGTCTGATGTATTTACTTACATATATATAAGATTGAGTATGATAACCATATGGTGGTGCTACGAGGTAAAGCTCATAAAATGCCTATTATTGCACAAGTATTAATCCTCCCATCCTACAAATACTGACTCGTTTTCTACTACTTCTCCTAAAGCGTATTAAAGCATCAAAATTTGGAAAGGAGATAGAAGTGTAGTGACAAGATTTTGATCTTTGTCAAGATTATGACAAGTGTTTAGACGCCTGGAGGCTCCACTTTCCTGCCGGCAGGCCTATTTCACTCACAAACTGACACGGGCCCAAGAAGAAAGCTTCAGGCCCGTGGGCCCAAGAGAAAGTCTCAGGCCACGCTCGGAGCTCACATGAGCTCAGACATTACCTACTCGGTTCCATCACTTAACCGAAGCTGCACGACTATCTGGGACACCAACAATCAGTACAAGGACCATTCCATGATCCACTCAAGTCTCCCACACTAAGACCCTTCAGAGCCTACTACTCCTCAGCTACTTACAGTTGGATAGGATGATCCTGCGATTCATGGATTCGACTATGCCATCAAATTTTTCTCACGTTTTGAACGTTGTAATACTCCTATATCAATGCGACCAGTTATGAATGGTAACGTATATCTCCGTATGATGATTCTACAATCAAGCGACACTATCTGAGCGGTTACAAGAAGATCATAATGTGTGAATCATGCAGTTATGTTGATCCGAAATATACGCACCCCACGAAGACGACTCAGGAGGGTATAAATCATCTTCTTCTCTAACGAGAAGGAGGTTGGAAAACAAAAACTCTAGCGCACCTGTAATCACAGATCCACTGATCACTGCTTGTAATTCTTTCAGATTAAAATAGAATTTCTCTCTCCCCCGTGATTTTTTCTTTTGGGTTTTTACGTAAATTTCTGTGTGTTTGCTGTGATATTGATTGTACATTCTTTGCAATTTTTGTGCACGTGGGAAAGTCCTTGGAGAATTTTCCACCGCCCTGCGTCTGAGATTGATTTTCCCTAATAATTAACTTCTATTTAATTTAATCATCAATAATAAAAACTATACCTTAAAAAAGTTTCAAATAATTGTTAAGTAATAACCGCTTTGGTAAGTATTTATTATTTAACAATTATTATTAGAATATTTATTACTCCAATAGTTTTACAAAACAAGTAAAAGTAAATTATTTCTTGAAAATTTTCCACTAGAAAAAAACAGGACATCAACCAATAATCTTCATTAACATTCTTTCTAATCTGATTTATTAAAAAAATAGTAAACTTTATTGATCAACTTATTTTTTAAATCCTACATGTTTCTTTCCTCTTTTTGCTAAACTCTTTTTTATCTAGTTATTTATTATATTTTTTTTACCTATAATCCTTTAATGTGTTATGTCCTTTAAATATTATTAAAAATGTTTTCACAAGAATTTTTTAAAATTTTTAAATTTTAATTCTAAAACAAACCGTCTCAAATTTAATTGTAAAAATTAGACCTCTGACATACCACATAGGTGTCAAGGAGGTACGGTCCCGCCTACGCGGCCGATTTTGCACTAGAGAAGCCTCTTATAGGTCCTATGCCTGAATTGAAATCTTGAGACATGATCTTTTTTTTCTCACAGCGCAAAAGGCAGGCACCGCGATCATCTGCTTTAGCTTTTTCAATCTTCTCTTCACGTTAATCTCATAAGTGTCCCCAAGAATTGGATTTCTCTATCAACTCCTCCTTCACATTGCTATCAGAATGCTCCTCCACCAACCTAACATAAAATTCTAAGCTGCTGTTGACCTACATTCTTCTTCAAATTTTCTCGACTACAAACATTATCAAAGATATCACACTTTCCTTAGTTTCTGATATCAACAACCCCTTTCGAAAGATGTTGCTGTCATCGGATTCAGACTAGACACCCTCCGATCCCACGATAATAGAGCCTCTTCGTTGCTCTAGCGCTTCCACTCTAGAACCTCAATTGCAAGCTTTGGTTCTTCAATTCGAGTCTCGCCTCTGCGTCTTCGTCTTCATTGTTATCGATGACGAGTTTCTTACTTAGGAAGGGGCGGCGGCCACAACGTCTCAAGGGTGGGGGCGAGTGTCGGGATATGATCTCTCCCTCATGGATCAACAACTTTGAGTTCTCCATTGATGCTTGCCATGATGGTGTTGTCCACGTTTCTCAAATAATCAAATGGAGTTGGAGAGAAGAGAGGGGATGGGGGGTGGGGGAGAGATGGAGGGAGACGAGATGAGAAGGGGAATTTTTTTTCAATTCTATTTAAAACTGTAGCTCAATGTCACACCTGGAACCTAAAATTATTGCTAAATTATTATTGTAATAAAATTAGTTTTAAAATATTTATAAAAAAATAGCAAATATTTTCCATTGAAGGTAAAGAAAAATGTGTTGTAAATCTAACTTAATTATATATTATGACAGTAACATCAATAATGAGAAATTGGATTATTTTTAACTTTTAAATCTGTATAACTTAATTTTTTTCTATTTTTTAAAACATATGTAATTCTAACGAAAGAATATTATACATTGTTTTAAGTTTTTCAAGTTATATTGATATTGATATGTTATTTCCGCGTTAAAAGTGATAATTACGTGTATTAATATAATTGGAGCCCTAATTAAAGCAGCTGTCAGTTTACGCGCAAAGCCCCCGTTTCACGCGGCGCGTAGAACCAACGCGATTGATTAGAAAATTTGAATTAAACCCCCACCGACTCAGACTTTGTTTCCTTTATAATTCCAATTCTCTCCCACAAATTTCAATTTCAATTCAATTCGCTGCTCTCTCATCATCATCATCTCGAGATCAGCGCTCGCCATCGAAAATCATCATCGCATTCAGCTTCTTCGTTTCTCTGGCTCCTGTGATCGATCGATCATCAAGAAAGAGGAGAAGGAAGAAGACGCTCGCTCACGGGCTTCCAGAATCTCACTGCGATCGTGTTTATCTTATTAATTTGCTTTCTTTCTTGTCTCCTTTGTTTTGCTTGCTTGCTAACGGTTCCTTTTGTGCAGGGTTTCTAATTAATTTTTAGTTGCTGCAAGAATTTACTTATTCTTGATTTATTTTGCTGCTAAATTTTAGCCATGGATACGGGATATATTCCTCTTTCAATCTCATCGAAGAGAACCCAATTTGGGTATGGGCATTCTGGAGATTACGGCGACAGGTTCATTCCGAATAGGTCTGCAATGGACTTTGACATGGCCCATTACCTACTCACAGAACCAAGGAGTCAGCAAAACAAGGAGAATCATGGCCCTCCTCAATCAATAGCAAATGGGGCATACAGAGAGCTCCTGGCAAAGGTTCTGATGATGGACAGGACTCGCATTTTCTCTTCCAAGAACAAACCAAAGAAGAAGCCCTGTCTTGAACAAGAGTTCAGTTGCAATGCTGCTTCCCTCCAACAGCAGAGGCAGTCTCGGTGGCGTATTCCTCAAACACCAGAGAGGACATTTCTTTGCACAGGCTTGCTGGATGACTTGTGTCTCAACTTGTTAGACTGGGGGAGCAGGAATATCCTCTCTGTTGCGCTTTCTGATACAGTCTACTTGTGGAATGCCTCAAATAACTCTCCTTCAGAGTTGGTGACGGTGGACCAAGAGATTGGCCCCGTCACCAGTCTCAGCTGGGCGCCCGATGGACAGCACATTGCCCTTGGGTTGAACTCTTCTGACATACAATTGCTGGATTTCAGCTCTGGGCGCTTGCTGAGGACTTTGCGAGGGGCGCATGAATCTCTAGTCGGGTCGCTTTCTTGGAATGATAACAACCTGCTAACAACTGGGGGAATGGATGGGAGGATAGTTAACAATGACTTGAGAATCCCATCCCATGTCGTCCAAACATACCGAGGACATGAAGAAGAGGTTTGCGGCCTGAAATGGTCTGCCTCAGGACAACAGCTCGCCAGCGGAGGAGATGATGGATTGCTGCACATATGGGACCTTTCCATGGCCTCTTCCAACAATCCAAATCAACACCAATGGCTGCACAGGTTCGAAGAGAATACATCAACTGTCAAGGCCCTTGCTTGGTGCCCGTTTCAGAGGAATTTGCTCGTTTCTGGTGGAGGGGACGCTGGCCGTTGCATCAAGTTCTGGAATACACAGACAGGAGCTTGTCTCAACTCTGTTGCTACTGGCTCTCCAGTATGTTCCCTCCTTTGGAATAAGAATGAGAGGGTATTGTTGAGTTCTCATGGGTTTATAGAAAACCAACTGATTCTTTGGAAGTATCCGAGGATGGTCAAGACAGCTGTGCTTACTGGCCATACTTCAAGTGTTCTGTTCATGGCTCAGAGCCCCGATGGGTGTACGGTGGCAACTCTATCATCAGATGAAACACTCCGTCTGTGGAGAGTATTTGGAGACAGTGATGCTCCAAAGCCTGCAAACCAAACAACAAACAATGTGCCATTTGCGAATTTCAGTTTTATAAGGTAAGAGCAGTAGGGAAGAACTTTGGGAATAGATGTACAGAGTCCGAAGACTTCTCTCTGCAGTAATGAGAAACAGCCAACCAAGAGGTGCATTAACCACATTGGAGATGAAACCTTGCGACATACAATCTGCATTTTGGAGACTTCACTGAAAAAGATGAGTATCTTTATGACCGATTCCTATTAGTTTTAAAATTTTATTCTTTGAAGTTTAAAATTGATGTTTTAAGTTATAGTTTTGTAGGTTGTGACTTTATGCCATTATTAACATTTTGCAGAAACTTACGACTTAATCTCTGCTTCTAATTTACTTAGTATCTGATATTCATCTTGTTTACTTTAATTAGTTCGTTTGATATTTAAAACTTTGGGTGCTTCTTAACAAGGGAATTTTGTGCAGTTAGTATTTTATAGTTTTAAGTTATAGTTGATAACATGTGAATGGAAAGAGAGCAATGTACTCTTTACTGCCTTTAGAATTCTGATATGTAACTTCTCTTCTAGTTTTATTGCTGTTGAACACCTAAATAGATCTATTTATACCTGTGATCAGATTACAGGATTTTCAGAAGCATTCTTGATCATGCTTGGGGTCAGTTCGGTAGTTTGAGTGTTTTGTGTGTCTTTCCACCTTTATTTTTTGTGAATGTTCCAAAGTTGGATCCCGGACCAATTGGACTGTGAGATTTATAATTTGAACTGTAAGATTTAGATATAGGTCACAAGATCCAAACATATTCCTTGCTGATGGGAGGGGAAAATTCCTTCTTTGTTTTTTTCAATCCAATCGCATGGTTCAAACTACAAATCGGGAATTTAAGTTTTCAGTGGTACATGAGTATTGCTCATATAGTTATAATTAAGATGTAGACAATTTGTTTTTTTGGCTCTTAAAAGCTGTGTTTTTGACAAATTTAGACCCGATTCAGATATTTTAAATGCCATTTATTAAATTTAAGGTACTCAAGTTTTTTTAACCGAAAATACTTTTAGAGGGTCGTCAATACAGACTGTCACCTTTTAGTGAGATTGTTCGTGACATTTTTACAGTCTTACAATTTCATGTCAGTTTTTGTCTTGTCAGTGCATGTTAAGGAGAGGGAAACTGAACAATTCAACCGTCTAGTCCTTAAAAAAGGATGCAGAAATTTGCCAGTATTGAAATCTAAAAGAGATCTTGGATTTGGCTAATATAATATCTAGTAAGTATTGGAACTATGGATCTACTGGTTCATCCTCTGATTGTGCTGGTAGGCATGACAAAGACACCATGCATCTTAGGAGGTGCCAAACTGCTAGTTGTTTTGTTATCTACTGGAATACCATGGTTTTTTTTGTTAATTTTGTCAATCTTGTCTCTTTTTCCATTAAGCTGGTTTCACATTTGATTTAAATATGAAACTTATTTTCTTTGTTATTGCATTACCCTGGTAGACGGTAGTTTATGATTGTTTCTTTGGTGAAAATAACTATCATATGCAGTGAAAGTAGTTTATATCTTTACATTTAGTTTGTTTTATATTTGAGTTCTATGCAGTATACACCTACAATATGAGTTCTATGCGAATTTCAGTTTGATCAGGTAATAGCAGGAGGGAAGAACTCTGGCAATAGATGTACAGCGTCCGAAGTCTTCTTTCTGCAGTAATGAGAAACAGCCAACCAAGAGGTGCATTAACCACTTTGGAGATGAAACCTTGCGACATACAATCTGCATTTTGGAGACTTCACTGAAAAAGATGAGTATCTTTATGACTGATTCCTATTAGTTTTAAAATTTGATTCTTTGAAGTTGGAACTTGATGTTTTAAGTTATAGTTTTGGTAGGTTGTGACTTTATGCCATTATTAACATTTTGCAGAAACTTACGACTAAATCTCTGCTTCTAATTTACTTAGTATCTGATATTCATCTTGTTTACTTTAATTAGTTCGTTTGATATTTAAAACTTTGGATGCTTCTTAACAAGGGAAATTAGTGCAGTTAGTATTTTATAGTTTTAAGTTATAGTTGATAACATGTGATTGGAAAGAGAGCAATGTACTCTTTACTGCTTTTAGAATTCTGATATGTAACTTCTCTTCTAGTTTTATTGCTGTTGAACACTTTAATAGTATACCTATGATCAGATTACAGGATTTTCAGAGGCATTCTCGATCATGCTTGGGGTCAATTCGGTAGTTTGAGTGTTTTGTGTGTCTTTCCACCTTTATTTTTTGTGAATGTTCCAAAGTTGGATCCCGGACCAATTGGACTGTGAGATTTATAATTTGAACTGTAAGATTTAGATATAGATCACAAGATCCAAACATATTCCTAGCTGATGTTGTAGGAGGGGAAAATTCCTTCTTTGTTTTTTTCAATCCAATGGTAGGGTTCAAACTACAGATCGGGAATTTAAGTTTTTAGTGGTACTTGAGTATTGCTCATATAGTTAAAACTAAGATGCACACAATTTGTTTTTTGGCTCTTAAAGCTGTGTTTTTGACAAATTTAGACCCGGTTCAGATATTTTAAAAGCCATTTATTAAATTTATGGTACTCAAGTTTTTTTTAACCAAAAATACCTTTAGAGGGTCGTCAATACGGACTCACCTTTTAGTGAGATTGTTCGTGACATTTTTACAATCTTATAATTTCATGTCATTTTTTGTCTTTTCAGTGCATGTTAAGGAGAGGGAAACTGAACAATTCAACCGTCTAGTCCTTAAAAAAGGATGCAGAAATTTGCCAAAATTGAAATCTAAAAGAGATCTTGGATTTGGCTAATATAATATCTAGTATAGTACTGGAACTATGGAACTACTGGTTCATCCTCTGATTGTGCTGGTAGGCATGACAAAGACACCATGCATCTTAGGAGGTGCCAAATTGCTATTTGTTTTGTTTTCTACTGAAATACCATGGTTTTTTTTGTTAATTTTGTCAATCTTGACTCTTTTTCCATTAAGCTGGTTTCACATTTGATTTAAACATGAAGCTTATTTTCTTTGTTATTGCATTACCCTGGTAGACGGTAGTTTATGATTGTTTCTTTGGTGAAAATAACTATCATATGAAGTGAAAGTAGTTTGTATTTTTACATTTAGTTTGTTTTATATTTGAGTTCTATGCAGTATACACCTACAATATGTATCTTGAACATTTTGTTTTATTGTGCAGAGTTATCAACCAGAAAGCCTCTTTTTCCTAGGAAAAATGTTGTTCGCCAATCGATCTAATAAATGACAGATCTCTTGCACCTGCCGAAGTCATTGCCAGAGTGCAATTTTATAAATTCTGAAGTTTCACTTCTAGTTTTAAGGCTAGTGTGTTGTGTTTCTCCATGTAACCAATTTATGTATCCAGAAGCATTACTTTATAGTAGTTGCTTTCTGAAACTTGCACATGTTTCCCTTCTTTTCAGATTTGGTTCATGTGTGTGAACCACACACACATATTATAAGAGTACCAATCTCGCGTTGACATGTGGAAAAGATGTCGGGTTTTAAGGGGACAAAACTTTAACTTCTTTGAACCTCTTATAATATTATAAGAGGGTCAATCTCACGTGTCAACGCGGGATTGGCTAGCCCTCTTATAATATGTGTGTGTGGCTAACGCACATGAACCGAACCCCTTCTTTTCATGGTCTAAAGGTTTTAATTGTTGGCTGTCATTAACATTGTTTATTTTATTTAGCAAAACAATAGCGATTCTGATTGATGGGTGATGTATTGCTGTGTGGGTGCATCCATATAAGGTGTGAAGATTGTTTTTTTCCTCATTGCTCCTATTATCTCAAAATACTTTCTAAACCTTGTCTTTCAACTTTTGCCTTGTAACCAAGTGTCAAATCTGAATGTCCATTTTGTTATTAATTTATCTCTTTAGAAAAAGATTTGAATCTGATGGCTTGGAGAACGGTAATTATTTCCTGCACGTTCGATATAAATTTTCCATGATAAATTACTTTGAAGCAGAAACATGTTTATTATGAAGCCAAACGCTTTCTTTTTTAAAGCACAAACACATACTGAACAATGTTGTGGTCACAATTGGGTTCTTTCTTAGAGGAGTAATTTGGAGTGATCAAGGGAGATGGATCTATGGTGGAGAATGAGCTCACTGGCAGAGTCATCAAGGGAAATGGATCCATGGTGGAGAATGAGTTCCACTAGTTGTAGCAATCTCTCATCTTTGTTTTTTTGTAAAAGACTATGAAGCATGGATACTTCTATAGTGAAGTTGTGTGCATGTTGTGTATCACACATGTCATAATTCATACATGCATGACACTTTTTTTTTTTAACAAGTAAAGATAAGTTGATCGATTCATATAACTTAGTATATATGATACATGCTTAAAAGTTGCTTGTAATGAGGCCAATTGGAGGAAGAGAAAGGGAGAGGATCATACCCGTCATCTTTTACTCACCTAAACCGACCTAATTACCAAACACTTACTAGGCTCACAATTAGATACATTGATACCCCAATAACATGGAATAGCATTGGAATTTTGATTATTCTTTGCCTTCCAGTGTCAAGTTCTGAGTGGATATGCGGATTCTTGTCAAGACTTTTGAAAAGAAGGATTTTGTGTCTTGATTTTCCCTGGAAACCCCTAGTGTTTCTCTTCTTCCAAACATGTGATACAGCCCCCAACCCCCCAACCCCCCCCCCCACCCCGCGCAATACCAGCCTAGCTAACATTGTTGCTCTGTGTTTACCGCTAAATGTGTCTTGAATTAGATGTCATTCTTCAGATAAAGACCCAATAGTAGAATCCATTCCTAATTTGAGCTTGCATAAACTATAAGACCATATGTATGCTGAATATGGGAAAGAGGAGGGGTGGTTTTTGTTTCCTCTGGTGACATGAGTCAGATTGAGTGATACCTAGCGTCAATAGCTTATCCCTAGTGAACAGCTTATTGTGCAAAGCTCTTAACAGACAAATACACATTTTTGGAGTGAAATTTGGCTGCCAAACCACATAGAAAATCTAAAAATGATGCATATTCCTGACTAAATTCCTTGCTAACAGGCATATGCATAGGCCTGATTCTGTATCAGTCCAGAACCATGTGTTAGATTTTTATGCAATGTTGATCTGCTGAATGAAATGCCAAGTTCTCTGCAGTGTAGAACCTTACGAACCCAGGAGTTTGCCTTATAATTTCAAAAATTGTCCACATATTGAAATAGCCCGGAGGGGAGGCCATACCTGATAGGTTGAGCAAATTTCACTATTTGAGCCAAGGGTCATGTCAAAGAAAACTGGTGCTGCCATTTCTTATCAATTTTCTCATATTAGTTAGTGCCTGATCCCCGCAATGCATAATAAATTTCTAAGTCTCGGAATCAAGAAAAGACAGTTCAGTAGGGATATAGGTGTTTCCTTACATAATTCTCTTGCATCCACTTTTTTGCCCATGGGGAGTTAGATGTGAATAGTCTCCCCACCAATTTTACTCCAGCACCTTGAGATATGTCATGGATTCTTCTTAAACCACTCCCCCTTCGCTGTTGGGCTTGCATAAGAAGCTCCAGCTCCAAGCATGCATCTTGCCTTTCCAGACAAAATTAGAAGCTATCCTGTCTTATCTCTCTAATAATAGAGCTAGGCTAGGCAACTTGAAAGAATGAAACCAGTAACTAAGAAAATTCAAGAAAACTGACTCCACCAACTCAATTCTGCTAACAAAAGGTAAGAGCTTAGTCATCCAACCGTCTACTCTCAGCCTGAATTTATCAACCTTAATCTTTATATAATTATGACATGGGGGTATCCTAAGTATTTGATTGGTAAATGAGCTACACTTAGAAGCAAGCTCTTCCATGTTCTTGCAACCTTTGCTTAGAAACAAGTTGCTCTGGCTAATCCAGTGTTTAAATATAAAGGCTCAAGCAAATAAGATAGAAGTTTTATTACAGAACGACAAAGAGAAGATGAGGGAGATATTTTGAGAGGTGCCTGTTTACCTGAAGCTAGAGAGAGATTCATATTGTTACTCGGACATTGTTGTTTTCTGTGCCATTTTAGGATTTGCTCTGTTGGTGTAGTGTCTTGAGTTATGTGCGTATCAGAATATTCGTGGCCAGCTTTGAAGCATGCTTACAGACAGGAGACATGAATACTTTTAAGATACAGGGCACGACTATATGACGTTGCATGTAAAGATAAGTATATTACACATCAAAGATAACAACGTGTTCTATTAAAAGTAAAAGGAAAGAAAATTAAAAGATCATAATGGTTTAAACCCATAGCTTCTAATCAAGTAAGAAATTCAAACAAGAAAAAACTGAAAATTCAAATAATAAAAACCCATAATATAGAGGACTTGACTTCTATGCTGCAAAATGTGCAATTTTCCAAAGAAAGAGATGAGCTGCCATGGAGATGGGATAAGGTTGTTTGTTTTTTCAGTACACTTAAGCTACAAGTCTCTTTTTTCAGCACACTCAAGTTACTGGGATGGATCCTATCTGGAAGGGCATGATATCCCATAAGATCAAAGCTTACACTTGGTTGGTGTACAACAACATGATCCTGACCAAAGTAAACCTCCAGAAAAGAGGTTGGAAGGGGCATCTTACATCTTTTTATTGCAGTTAAGAGGTAGAATCTACAAACTATCTCTTCTTGGAATCCCAAAAGTTGCTGAGATACTTGGTGCCTACCTCCAAGCTTTTCAAATTAGTGAGGTAGGACATTGCATTCAAGCATTCCTATGGGTGATCTGGTATGACAGAAACTCTTTGATATTTGGAAACAGATCTTAATCTGCTCAGGTTCTTATATGTAAAATTAGTTCACTTGTTAATTTTGGGTTGCCACAGGAAAATATAGAAAGATCAAAGAGGAATGCACAGCTGGGAGGCTTCATTAAAAGAGAAACAGCATCAGCAGCAGCAGAGGCCAGAGAATGATTCATGCAGTAAAACTGACAGGGTAAATATGTACTAAGTCTGAGAGGGAGAGATTTTTTTTCCCCTCAAACATGTCTATGTAGCCAACAGCTGGTTGGCAATTTTGTATCCTATATACTTTCTAATATATAAAACAGGAAGTGGGCTACATTGCCCTATTCAATTTCTCAGAAAAAGTACGCAACAGTGGTTCTTAACAAAGCAAAAAGCTTGTGTCTGTAATGTAATATCTATTTGTTAATTTGATAATTGTCATCATCCTTGTTATATCTCTTTATCATAGATACATTTAATCCACGTTCCTCCCAACCAAACTTAATCTGAAACTCCAAGTAAATTGGTTGTAATTCCTTTTTCCCTGACGTACGAAGTGCCCCGGACATTAAAATTAAGTGTACTTTAGGAATGTAAAAAGCTCAATATCTGTTGTTATTTCTGAGAATTGTTTTCATTCCTCGTCTTTATATATCCAAGATAAATTATTTCTGCATTCTTCCGCAAATTTAATCTGAAGTTCCTAGTAAAATTGCTTTAATTTTTCCCCCCCTCTGGTATGAATTATGTGAGACATTATTGTCGAATTTGCACCTTATGACTGTAAAATACTTGTGTTTACCATCTAGATTGTTACTAATTGTTTTCATTTCTTTTTTTCTTTATATTGCTGACATATATGTACATTCTTTCCAAATGTAAGGTGGACTTCCAGGTAAATCTTCTGTAATATTTCTTCCTGAAGCCTCAGTTACCTTAGACATTATTATCAAATTTGCCCCATGCTCCAGTTAATTATATTATTTTTGAGTAAATTATATAATTGCGGCTATTGGTGGAGGATTTCATATGTATATCTGACCGAGCTTACATAAGGACAGATATTAGCCATGGAGAAGGCAATTCTTAACAGACTGGCATTGGAATGAAGCCTAACTGTCCCAACTACATATGTATTTCTCTTACTGTTTAGTAAGGCTGCAATGCGTGATAAAGAGGTGAGATGAAGCAATAACTATTATTAGTCACATCTGCTTTATGTCTACTTATTCCCAAATGCTCAACTTCCTGTAGTTCTGTAAACAGATGGAGCACATGACCTTCTTGTTTGCTGAGGTGGGTGGGTCTAATTTGGTACTCGATGATCATGTATTCCCCTTCCATGGTTGTTGCCTCAGCAGTCTATGCGGACCAATGCATCATCAAGAGCCATACTGGGTTCTCTGAGCCACAGTTATTTGTATGTTCTTCTCCGAGGCACAGTTGTCGTATGTTCATTTTAGTTGACAAATTTGTGTTACAGAGTAGCTAGTCCAAATGGTCCTGTGCACTCAAATTGATTTTGTTGCATGGTGCAGGGATTGTGCTCGAGTTTTGGTTTAACTCTCACCCGCTGCTCGAGACTGTAAACTGAAGGTAGTGTACAAGAAATGCTCAAGCGAGAAACTTGGAGCCTAGGCATTACATCCAACCACAGTGAAAATGATGGGGGAGTTGAAGGCTTCTTCAGCTTCATTCTGATCGGGAATTAAAGTTACTGACAAAATCCTGCGTGCTTGACTATTTTATATTTTGGTTTGTGCGAAGGAAGAGAAGAAGGATAATGTATGTCATCTACTGATGATGGGAGAGATTATTGTGTTTATTTATTTGTATTTTTATTCATACTCTTTTCTGTGAGGAGTCATAACATTTTGAATTTAATCTGCACTAGTGTTCACAGATGAAAAGGATGGCATTCAGATATATTGAATTGATCTCATTAGTTCATTTGAATTCCAAACGAATGCATCCTGTTACTCTACTCTTTGAACGGAATTCTTATAGCTCAACTCTTTATCAGAATTACAAATCTTTCCCTGCACCTAATTATGTGGACAAAATTCAGTTTTTCAAATTATATGCTTTAAGTTGCAGATATGTAAGAATCTCACACAAAGTTATGGTACTAATAAACCATGCCTGCACGAGGAGATCAGAGTTTATATTCTGCAACAATTAATCTTGATCGATATCTGAGAGATGTCAAGAATTCTAGAATTTATATCTCTCTTCTAAATTCCGATATCACGACGGGAACAGGAGGAACTGAGAGAGATTGCAGTTTTGGCAAAGTTAGGGTTTCTGGTTATTATTTAATCTAAAGATTAAATTTTTGTTAGTGATGAGTATTGCAAGATAGCTTGATTTGAATACCTAATGATACTGTTGGCATGCAGTTTGATTTTATTATATCTTTCATTCGTTGCTCCCCTGATGACTGAAACATGGCTTGATTTTTTTGGTTGTCTTTTTTTTCCCTGATAAAATTGTTGCAGTGTCAATATATATATATATATATATATAATATATATATATATATATATATATATATATATATATATATATATATATATGAGAAAAATGGATATCAGCCGGCGGGCTGAGAGTACTCTCTCAGCCTGCGGTGACGTGGCTCAATTTGTGACGTCACTGGCGTGCGGCCCGCTTTTAGGAAGAAGTTAAATTACCAAATACCCCTTTCGATAACTTTTCCTTATTGTTTATTATAATTTTTGCCCGGATGCCTCACCCTCACTGGCCTGCTATAAAATATTACTTTATAGTTTAATTTTTTTTTTTGTATATAATATAGTCAGAGTCTTTGGTTGCAGTGTACATTTAAACTGCGACCTATGTCAGATTCTTTTTTTTGGTGTACATTTAAACTGCGACCTTAGTCAGATTCTTTGGTCGCAGTCGCCGTGGTGTTATTGATAAAGATGGCCAGCAATTGCAATTTAGGGTCGCATTACATGGACTGCGATGTAGGTCGCAGTACGTTAGGTAGATGTTTGCTTTATATTAACATGCATAGTGTCCAAGGTGGCACGCATTACATGTACTGCGACGTAGGTCGCAGTACGTTAGGTAGATGTTTCCTTTTATATTTACATGCATAGCGACCAAGGTGGAAGTGTTATTTTTTGCTATATCAGCCGCCAGCAACTGCGACCAAGGTCGCAGTTGATAAGCGCAGTCTTAAAAAAAATAATGCGTCCACGGTGGCACGCATTACAGAAACTGCGACCAACGTCGCAGTGTTGTTTTGGATTAAGTCATTTTTTTTTAAATCTAAATGAAAAATGAAAAGTTTTTGCTGAGGGTCGCGACCTGGAGTCACTTCGTGAGACGCGGCCTGTCATAAAAGATTTTATGAGATCTTTTAACGTCAACTCTACATCGACGAACCCGCACCATTCGTTGTTTCCCGAAGCTGCTGTCCACTCGTCTGTTCTTCATTGGGTTTATGCGTTAATGTCTTTTAATGCCAAACCGGCGCTGGTGGTTGGACACCACCAGCGCCGGTTTGGCATTAAAAGACCACCAGCGCCGGTTTTGAATTAATGAACTATTAATTAGGGTTATTATGGCCTGCCTATAAATAGGGCTCACCCTCTCCTTTTTTTAAACGGCCCATACTTAGTTTTCTTTCGAGAGCAATTGCTCTGAGAATTCCAGCTTTCTTGAGAGACTCTAACAGGCTCCTGCCTCCATGGATGAAGATGACCCCATGGACGAAGATGACCCAGAGCTTGATTGTCCTTTTTTTTCAGGTTCGCTGGGCCACTGGGAGAATATTTTTGTCCGGCGAACTTGATCGATGTTCGTGTACAAGGGATTTAGTCGTGGTCCTCGTCATGTACAAGAGATTTAGTCGTGTCATGACGAGGACCTAACCCTCACCGAGATCTGCTCTCCCATCTGGGTTGTGGATGGTCAGAGTGGGTATGGCGGCGGGGGTTGTGGTGGATATAGTGGTGGGTAGCATACCCTGTGCGGTCTCAACTCCTTCTCTCTCACCCCAGAAGTGTCATCGAGGCTTCTGACGAAGAGATGTTCATCACCGAAGGGTTTCTGCTGCCACCAGACCTGTATACCACCACTGTTCGTGGTCCTCGCAATCCACAGTTTTTTAATACACGAGGACCTCAATAACACCACTGCTCTTAGTCAACAAGGGCTCTTTTTTTTATGTTTAGTCTTCTTGATGTCG
Source organism: Agave tequilana (assembly GCA_038442645.1). NCBI lineage: Eukaryota > Viridiplantae > Streptophyta > Magnoliopsida > Asparagales > Asparagaceae > Agave > Agave tequilana. The sequence continues at coordinate 65,749 of JAVJIF010033213.1, read as the reverse complement.
TTTTTTTGTAACACTCAATCTTATTGTATAAGTAAGAGATCGATTTTTGTATCATTTTCATATTCATGGAGTTAAATGCCTGGACATAAATAAAAATACGTCAATAACACCACTGCTCTTTAGTCAACAAGTACTCTTTTTTTTGTAGTCTTTCTTTGTACTCCTGTATTGTAACACTCAATCTTATTGTATAAGAGAGCGTTTTGTATCATTTTTACATGCGTGGATATAAATGACTGGACATAAATAAAAAACATATTTATTTTTTTAATAAACTTCGATCTTTTTTGGTCGCAGTCATGCATTTTCAAACAAAACAACTTGGACCAGAGACGACACTGCGACCAACGTCGCGTAAGCCTATAGTGCAAACAGAAACAACTGCCAGCAAGACTGCGACTAAGCAACTGCTGCGTTTGACGTGTCACCTCGTCGTAGTGTTGTTGTTGATTAATAATAAAAACCAGCAACTGTGACCAAGTTTGCAGATTATTTTTTTTTAAGACTGCGCCCATCAACTGCGACCAAGGTCGCAGTGTATTTTATTAAGACTACGGTCAGAAACTGCGACCAAGGTCGCAGTGTTGTTGATTTACAGTAAAAACCAACAACTGCGACCAAGGTAGCAGTGTTCTTGTTGATTTAAGCTACGGTCATCAACTGCGAGCAAGGTCGCCGTGTTTTTTTGTTGATTAAGCTACGGTCACCAACTGCGACCAAGGTCGCAGTATTTTTTTTGTTGATTAAGAAAAAAGACCAGCAACTGCGACCAAGGTCGCAGTGTTGTTGATTTAGAGTAAAGACCAACAACTGCGACCAAAGGTCGCTGTGTATTTTATTAAGACTACGATCATCAACTGCGACCAAGGTCGTCGTGTTTTTTTTGTTGATTAAGAATAAAGACGAGGAACTGCGACCAAGGTCGCTGTGTTGTTGATTAAGTCTAAAGACCAGTAACTGCGACCAATGTCGCAGTGTATTTTAATAAAACTACGGTCATCAACTGCGACTAAGGTGTACCAAAATATATTTAAAAAAGAGATTTAAAAACAGATTTCGTCACATTTAACTTTGGAAAACATATTTATATATATTTAAAAAAGTAACAAAATACATTTTTTTTAAACTTCTATTTCTCGTCATCACCATCGTAATCAGATTCGTCGTCAAGAGTCATGTTTTTCGTCTTCCTTATTGGAAAAAATAACTTAGTATGTTTTTAATCCTTTGCTCATGACCCTTTATATATTTTTAATCCCGGAATTCCAAAAGGTTTAAGCTCTCGGACCACGTGAATATCTCTCAAATATATTTTCTACCTTTTCAAAAAATTGTATACTTCCTAGGTGACTGTTCAGTTATCCAAAACAGTTAAAATGTTAATACACTATAATTTGAAATTATAATGAACTTCAAAACAGTTCATTAGTGCGACCATAGTCGCATTGGGAACTGATAAATGTTTAAGTAAATGTGTTTTTTTTTACTTTTTCAAGGGTAGTAGTCGCAGTCGTCATATAAAAGGGGTATTTTTGTCAATTTGTTTCACGATTGTTTAGGCGGGATTTTTTTATTTTTTTGGCGCCAACACTCTGCGACCGATGTGCGGCGGTGATGTAGCCACGTCCCGCAGGCTGAGAAACTCTCTCAGCCTGCAGGCTGAGGTACAGTAACCCCTATATATATATATATATATATATATATATATATATATATATATATATATATATATATATATATATATATATATATATATATATATATATATATATGCTCATCAGTCGATGATATTCTTTTTTTGGTGGATGCTTTGCCTATGGATTTCAGTTGTTTTAGGCTAGGACATTTTTTGTGGGGTAATTTCACCAATATACCTCCAACTTCTGAGGTACCTTGAACTATATATTCTTAACTATTTTTCAATACATTCTGCAACCCTAATTATTTAAACGTTACACGTTTGTACCATCTTGTTACTCTAAACTATTTAAATGTTGCATGTTTTACTCTCTGTTAGTTGGTTGTGAAATCCGTGCAGCACATGTGTTCCACGTACAAATTAAAGACGAAAATGTTTTTTCCTTCAGAAATTCCCACCCATCATCTCTCTTCACTCTGATAAGATGCTATGGCAACAGCGGCAGAAGCAGCAGCAGCAGGTTGTCTTCTCTCACTTGTTCCGCCATCGTCCAGCAATCATCAAACCCCACCCCCCCCCCTCCACCCCCAAGAAGCTCTGCAGCCTCGTCTCGGAGTTCTGATCCCTCCCCGAGTTCGCCGACCGTGTTAAGCGGCTCCTTCCCTGTGCCTCCTCAACGGTAAGACAAAATTGCCCCCAAGTAATTGCTTCAAAAAAATGAACCGCTTTGAAAATGACCTATTTTTGAGGACTGTGACTATAATTGCAGTCCTTACAAAATAATCACAGTATATAGGACTACGACTATGATCGCAGCCCCTCACAAAAAATGGCTTATTTCTGAGACTGCGACTATAATCACGGTCTTCACAAAATGATCACAACCATATTTCTGAGGACTGTGATCTCACAAAATGCTATATTTATAGGGACTGAGAGCATGATCGCAGTCCTCACAAAAATGTTATGTTTTTGAGTGTTTATAGGATTGCGATTATAATTACATTCCTCTTTATTAGGACCGCGACCATGATCGTAGCAATCTTCACAAAAATATCCTATATTTGAGTCAGTCCTCACAGAGTATTATGATCATGAGTCGCAATCCTCATATCAGCTTCGTCATCTTCAGCAGACCCCCATACAATGACATCGAATGATCCTTAATGCTTTCCGAATCTAAACATAAAAAAACGCATCACGAGCACTAACAAACGAGATCTGCAAAAGGTCAATCCAGGAATGACTCTGCGCCGGGATCAAAGGTTGAGGGGAGAACAATGTCGGGGGTGCTGAGGATGGGTAAAAGAGAAAATAAAAATATATAAAGAAGCGGTGGTTGGGAGGAATTAGTTTTTGGATGAGGCTGTTGCGAACAAAATTATGAAGCTGAATTTTTTTTAATTATGAAGTAAAGTAGGTGGTTGTAACAAAATTTCCCTTTCTTCATGCTGATTATGCAAACCTCCGTGTGTGTGTGTGTGCGCGCGCGCGCGTGCGCGTGTGTGATTTCTTATGGGTCTTCAAAGCTTCACCAGACATTTGTAGTATTTTCTATCTGCCTCTTGTCAAGCGACTGCTATTAGGCTTTTCATGATTACTACTGCATATGTTAGGTGCACAAGCGGTGGAAACTTGATTCTCTCCACCATTGTAAGAAACTCGATGCCTCCGTAGTTTAGGATACTGATCAACTCTATGCATCAGAGTTCTCTCATATATCCCCTTGTGATGAGTCGATGTTGTATTCTCCATCTTTTTTCAGCATCTGTTGTGAAGCATGGAAAATGTGCATGTCTGTTTATTTTTGCAAATGTACCAAATACACTAGGCAATAAACTAAGTTGCCTGGGAGGAACAAGGTGATGTTTTCTCGCCAAAGCCATCCCTTAATTCTCCCCCAAAAGGTGGGGAAAAAAATGGTAATGTTCATACTCATACCAACAAGGCAATAAGTAATATAAAAGAAGATAACTTTTGAAGTTTGAATTTTTTTTTTGTCCTCGTATTAACTTTTTTTTAATCATTTACCCCTCCTTTACATTATCTATGTTATTATGGCCTTATATCAATTTACAGATCATTTTTATAAAAAAAAAAAAAAATTCTCCGTGTGAACTGATTTACCCTTTTGCATTTTTTATAGTAATACTTCTCACAAATCTGATCCCCAATTAGCAAAAAAATATTAGCATCCAAAAAAACATAGTCGTTTATTGTTGGCCTCTCACAGGCTTTTCCATCAGACACGTTGTTGGACATTAACATCCCATTCTCATTCTGCTCAGTCAGTGACTTGTTGGCCCAAAGGTCTATCACTCTAAGTTTTAATGATATTAACTCATGTACTTATAGTTACTAATGATCTTGTGATATATAAATTTCAAGTTTAATCAAGATTATAAATTAATGTTTAGCTTCTTCAAAAGAGTCAAAGTCAAGTTTTGAAGCTAACACAAGTTGATTCAAGAGCTTAAGCACAAAAGATATATCAAGTATTCAAAGCGGAGTCTAACTCGAAAGAATCAAGTTTGATTGCGTAAAGATGAAGAAGAAGAAGATCATTTCAAGAAGAAGACTCTAGTTTGTAAGGATGTTTAGATTCTTGTAAAGTATAGATTAGATTTAATTGCTCAAACTTATACAGATGCACACCAAAGGTTGATACTAGTTTTAAAGATCAAATGTTTTTGGGTTTAGGTTTAACTGGTCTATGTATTTAGAAAATCAAGTTTTATTTCAAAATGGTTTTGATATCTCAAAAACAAGTTCACATGTTTGAAATGTGTTGATTCTTAATCACACATATTTATGCTTAATTGTACTTGAATGAACTTATTTTTGTGGAGTTTATGAGAATTTATTTGAATTTAAAAAGTTTTTAAAAAAATAAATGAATTTTTTTTTTTGGTCCCTAGGCCGGTAGACCAGATGTGTCACAAATCAGTTAGCTTGTGCACATGGTCGATTGGGCGGTCGACTGTTGTCCAGAGCGCAAATGCTCTCTCTAGTCGGTCGATCGCACGGTTGACCGATAGCCTAAGAGAAAATAAGCTCTTCTGGGCGGCCGACCGCTGGCTCTAACGACTAGAGAACTAGTCATTGGCGATCGACCGGGCAGTCAACCGACAAGCAACAAAATTGCCTGTTTTGATTTTTAACAGCTATTTTCTGAGTCAAATCTTTTCAGATTTGTTTCCAACATCTATGTTATGATTTTTATTTTGTTTAACATGCTTTTAATTACTGTGATTTACTCAGTAGTGATCTCTTACCTTCTCTTATATATAAGAGTGATTAAAGAGTGTTTCAAAACAAGTTTTTGCTAAGCTTTTCAAAAACTATTCATTTTCATATCTTTGTGTTTCACTTTACAAAAGCTTTTAACCTTTCAATCTTCTCTGTTTTCTCACACAAGTTTGAGCTTTTATCTCTAAATCTATTATAGAGGATCCTGGTTTGTGAGAGTGTTTTAGTCTGTGGTTAAGGAAGTTGATCACTTGTTCCAATCTATTGTATTTAGAGTAGTTAGAAGTCGCAAACTCGAACAAGCTTGCGGGTTCGTTGTGAAGTGGTCCTTGCGGGTCCAAGAGTTCTTGAGGGGGCTTGTACTGGAGAGATCTTGCGAGATTAGTTATAGTGAAAATCTTTCATTACGGTGAAGGCAGGGACGTAAAGAAAGTTTCTTAATAATTGAGATTGGATATTTAATTGTAGTTAGTTGTAATTGTTTTTATTTCCGTATTTGATTAGCACATCACGTATTCACCCTCCCTCTAGGTAATTTCATGACCCTCTTATCAAGCAGCTACCCAACTGATCACCATGATCAACTTGGACAAGCTCGGGAAGTTCATGAATCTAGAGGTAGAAAGAGAGATACACCAAGAGAAATACCCGAGGCCTTGTTTGGTCACAAGAGTGACTCTTCAAAACACTTAAAATTTTGAAGAAGAGTTAAGTGTGTCATGATGAGATGGTTTGTCAAATATAACATTACAATTTTTGAGAGAAAATTATGCACTTCTCACTCTACTTTTTAGGGGCAAGTGTTTAACTCCTATACTAATTTCGGGTAGTAAACTTTCTTAACCCTCCAACTCTCTTATAACTTTTCTATCTGATAAAACTCATAAAAATGGGAATCCGCCATCATTGGGGTTTTCTCACACGTGGGTCCCGTCTCAAACAAATTCAACTCGTTTTCGCTAGTCTCGTGGTGGAAACCGTAGTGAAGGAAAAAAAAAAAGCAAGGGCTTGCATCATTATGACGCTTTTTCAAGACTTGCAAAGATACGCGTTTTGAAGAAAACACTGACGTGATCGCCTTTGCCAGGACTACGGTAAATTTTCTAGCCCCGATTCTTGCAAACAAATAACCCCTTACCTTCCTTCCTCCAATTAGGGAATCTGAATTTTTAGAAGATATTATTAAAAACGGTAAAAAGTTCCTGCGAGTTGATATAAGCGCAAAAGAGATTCTCAATAAATAGGAGGGACAAATGGTGAAGAAAAGTATAAGTAGGGGTAAAAAAAAAAAATCAAGAAAAACCTAAGGTTATAGACATTTTTTTTCCGTGACTCAGTTTTGAACCTGTCGCCAGATAATTTCTTATTTTCTTTTCTTGAAAACATAAAAGTCACCCTAAACTAATATAACAAAAAGCTGAACACGTGACAAAGCTAACATGTACCATGAACTAAAACTATAATCAGTTCAAAAATTTCCATGGACATGCAAGATCAGAAATATTGAGAAATTTAAATAGTAAATACCAAAGTATGCATTAAAAGCTAGCTTCAGTTTGCTAATCATTCTCAAGTACAAGAATGATTGCTATACAGACTGGTCGTACAGAGAGCTAATTGGGCTAAATTTGTAAAAGAAAAATTGCTAAGCGGACTATTTCTGTTGGACTATAACTAGATTCAACAAAATAGTACGCTAAACATTTCATGCACTGCACACAGAATTCATGTATTGCACACAGAAATCATTCTCTCTCGAGTCTAATTTTAGTAAAGAAAAAGAATAGCGAGATTCTCTATCACACATTAACTTGAATTGTCCAACTATTTATTGACAAGCTTGGAGAGAGCATCCATCACATACTGTTAGTTCCAGTAACCAGTTTCCCTTTCCAATTTTTTTAGCGACACACATAAGCATTTGGTCTATAAAAGCGTTCTCAAAACCTATATGCTCTGAGAGGTTTAATCCATAAAGTAAATGCATAGAGACTCAAAAAGCTTACAAAAATTGAATCAGGAGCCTTGCTCCAAAAGGCCAGCTAATTATGCACTATATAAGAACCATAAACAGCTCGGAATACCAACAGTTGAATAAGATCAGATAAAAAAAACCACACGGCCGCTTATGGACTGTGGAGTAAAGAATGTACTAGGGAACTTTTCTCAAACTCCAAAATGTTTATGATTTCAGATACCTCAGCGTCAATCCAATGCATATGCTACGACAGTCGATCTTCTAGCAAACTGCGGTTTCTTCTGACATGCACAAAAAATACTTGATCCATCATCCAAGCTTGCCAAGCTCCATCTTCTTCTTGATTGCTCGATGGCTATGGTAAAGAATAGCGTCAATGATTCCACATACTGTGAAAACTCCTGAACAAACAATTCATCACAAATTTGTGGGTGGATATACGGCTCATCCATTATAAAGCTAAGTTATATAATGCTTGAAGAAATGAATATGCTCATTTAGAAAAAGAAAGGATAGAGCATTCTAACCTCCAACTATGGCACAGATATTGGTCAGAAAGTGAAGAAGAGATCTGTTTTCTTCTGTGAATATCACCTACGCAGCATTTAAATGTTTAGCTTATTAGCAAGTAAGCAGATTTTGTGTGTGTGTGTGTGGTGGGGGGGGGGGGGGGGGGGGGGGGGGGGGTGGGTGGGTGGTTTACAGGTCCCAAACAGTTGTTAATGTTCATATAATGAAGGATGTGGTTAAATGAGGACACTTGTGAAGCAAAGACTGACATGAAATGCATCGACATATTGAAAATTGTTAAAACTTCTTTTTTGAAACATGGCCACCCCAAGAAGTTTTGTTTTGGACTGGATGTGTCTGTAATGTTCATTTTAGTAAACTGCCTATCCAGCAAAACAAAACATAATTAAGTATCTATATATGGCCAAATAATGCTACAAATAATAAAGTATCAGTTAATACTTGATTATAGCTCAATAAATTAGGCATGAAACTAATTTAAGTGTAAAAATTTTTGAAAATAAGAAAATGCCTAGGCCCCGCTGAGTCCCGTCTAGGCCCCTAGGCATTAAGTCTCTAGCTCTGTTACCTAGCGCCGCCTACCACTTTCTTAAACATTTGTATGTAAGGAACATATATCAGTTAAGTAGTTTGTATTGTTTATGTTCTGTGCAAAAAAAAAAAAAAGGTTGGATGTATATACACTATCTTTATGTTATGCATTGTTATTATATGTTTTAATATATGTACTGGTTTCAGATTACACATCCACTAGTTCTGTCATGGCGCTTAAAGCTTCCATCAATTTCTTTCGACACCTTACATAGCCATGTTTGATTTATACATTGTTAACCAACCCCCAAAAGCTTTAAACCCCTCATGTTTGGGTAAAGTGGTTCAGGGACAAGTATCAAAGCACTAGGTTTTAAGAGATCCCAGGTTTGAACCTCCTGATCGACAATTTAAAAATATGCGTTCACCACCATTTAGGCAAGCAATGTTCATGCTGTATAGCCAAAAGTGAGCCTAAAACACGGGGTTAAGTATTAAGTTTAGTATCTACTTCATAGACATTATTACTATCCCGGAACCCATCAGCTTAAGCTTTTGGGTAAACAGCTTCTGACGATCATAAAGGGAGCAAAGGCAAAAGACAAAGAAACAAAAAGAAAAATCTCCATCCAACAGCAAGGGATAAGTGGAAAATTGCTAACCCACTATTTAGCATGTAATAATTAAAAACAAAGAAACTACAGAATTCAATATGCAGATCCAGCAAAGTTAGTTTGCCCCCCGGTTAAATTAATTTGTATTTCTGATAAGGCATGCATAACATATGAACGATTTGCAAATCTAAGAGAATTTATTTACATGAGAGATCTCATTATCTTTATAAGCAAGAGAAATCTGTGGAAGGTTTCTTCCTAAGAGGCATTTGGAACAAGGCATTGATAATGTGAAATGTTTCGGATACAGAAAGGTGCTCCCTCAAATTTCTAATTCCACTATTTGTTTAAAGGGAAACACGACTGCTCGAATTACATTTCACCCAGCTCCTTGCATAGTTCATGAGAAAGGGGTTATGAAAAGAAGAGGTTTAATTTAATTTTATTCAAAATGTTTCCTGAAATTCATGCAAAATTCTTTCTTTGACATTAATTAATATTATTTTATAACATTACAACAGTTTTCCAGTCGAATTCAGAAAAAAGAAAGAAAAGACATTTTGGTTGGTAAAGGGGGAAAAAACATTTTCATGATATATTCACGATCAGTTGTTAAACCCAATTTACTCAAATTTCCACTAAAATAAAAGGGGAAATCAAAATTGCTGAGAAAGATGCTCCTCTACAGTATGCATGTCGGTTTATTTTGTCGTGATAACCTTGAAACAAACAGTCCATGAGCATGTATGACAAAATTCATTCTTATGATAAAGCAAACATTCGCTCGATCATCTCCAAGTGGATTGCAAGTAAGCATGAGTATTTTACAAGTTCTACTCACTGACCTTGATTGGTGAGAAATCATAAACAAATAATACTCCGGAAACAGGTTTAGTATAAATGTCTCCTTCCCTAAAGTGCTCTGTAACTGAAAACTGCATGAAGCACAAGACATGTAATTCCCACATAATTTTAACTTTTAAGTAAACTAGTGGTCCAGGTCCAGCTCACCTGGTTTGTGTCAGTCTTGTGTCCAGTTATGTCAGTGTAGACTGTAGGAACAACCTGAGGAAAAAAATGGATAGATTACCTGAAGTTCGATAATCATATATGATTTAATTGATCGTTGGACAACACAATCACAAATAAATTTAAGAAAATAAAAGTAAACTGTCTATCATATGCAAATCCGATTACTGGGTATATTTAAAGATAATGAAATATAAGCTTGCTAGGTCAGTACATCCTCGTGAGTGGAATTCAGAACTGGATAATTTGCAGACATAGCAAGTGAAAATTTCAGTCAGGTGTCTATTCACCTTGACAAAATATTGATACATCCCAGATGATGTGTCTTGCATCCACTGTGCACTAGAATTTAACAAAAAAGAACCTTTAGATTATACCTGAAAGTATTATAAGATGTTGGCAACTGATGCAAGTGTAAATAAACTGTCCAAACTTACCCATCAAGTGGATTTACAACACCTGGGAACTCTTTTCCAAAGGATAACTTGTTTATTCTGTGGCTTATCTGGTGTAGAAAAAGAAAAAGATTATATGCCATTAGCATAGAAATTATGAAATGGTAAACCAAGCTCACCAGCTCATCTTCCAAATCAAGTATGGTTCAAAGAATCTACTTACATTATATTCTCTTTGGAAGGAAAATATGTCATAGACAGGAATATTAAATGGGTGCAGGCTATGTCCAGGGGCGAAATGTATACTTCCAGCTACTTTATTAACATCCAAGAAACCATGGATATTGCATCCTTCACCTTCTTCATCTTTGATTTTTTGCATGTATCCCTCTCTCTTACACTGAAAATACAATCAGTTAATTTATTCAAAAATGTAAGGTCAAAGGTATAAATAGGTTCAGCATTAAATGCATGAAGGGACAAGCTAACATAAAGCATTTAGTGGTCTTCAGAAACTTAGGACCCTTGTTGAAAAGCATAGTCAACATATCTTTTACTAGTCATCACCATAAGCTAAGAATTTTCCAATCAAAACGGGAGGCTACCAAATATGAGTCTATATTGATATTCTCATAAGGTTAAGGAGAGTTTTGACATAATTTCACAACTGTCAAACTGATATCAACCCACAGCGTAGGCAGAGACAGAGTTGGCAGCCAAATTAAGGTGGGCACGCAAAATAAAATTTGGGTAAATTGCAAAAAGACCCCTGACAATGTACCGCTAGTACCCCCGACAATAAGTTATTAGCAAGAATAACCTCTAGGTTGACGTTGTTTAAACTTTTCTCCGGTTTTGCCTTCCCTTTTTGTCTTCCTCCTCATCTCCTCCTCTCGTTAGCTACTTCACCGAAACCTTCTTTTAAATCAAACTTAGACCACTTTGTTTCCTCGTCCCTCTCTTCACCTCTCTCCCCCTACTTCTTCATCTCCCTCTCCCCTCTCACTTCTCCCCCATCTCCCTTTTCAAAGTTTATCCTTCAAATCAAACCCAACCTCCTCAAAATCAAACTATCTCCCCCCACCCCCTTCTTTCTCCCCTCTTAAAAATTCAAACACAAACACAAAACTAATACATCTCTCTCTCTCTCTCTCTCTCTCTCTCTCTCTCTCTCTCTCTCTCTCTCGCGAATCCAAATCAACACCCAAAACGCTAGCTTTTTTAACCCATCTCTTTCTCTTCAAGGCACAACCCTTGCTCATAGTCAAACCCGCTCTCATTACTCCTGTTGCAGTTGTGTAGTGGTCGGTTTTCGACCTCCCTGAGATCTCGACGCGTGTCAATCCAGCCTCATGTTGATCACGTGACACATGACTTTATCCAAAACCTCCAGAAGAGTCCTGATCCATTCAAACTCCGAACAGATCAAGCGGTTAGAAGAATAGATGGAGTCGGTTATGAGTCCCCTTACCTCCAAGACAAATCTGCACTTGAATCCAGCGGTTACGCCTCGGGAACAAATCAAGCACATTGACAGCTGGGCGAAGGCCACTGGATAAAAGACGAACACTTCTCTTTCAATTCAAACGAGGGCGTTAAGCTCTAACTGCCTCCATGATAAGTAGTCAAGATAGAATAAGATATTTAGTTAGATAAGAATCATGTAACCTTATCTAAAGACAGCCACCCGTATAAATAGAGAATCCCCTCCAACGAGAAGAGGGACGATCAATTAATCTCAAAAATCCTAGCAATAGAGATCTGGCGATCAACATTGTAAGCTTCTTCAAATTATAATGGAACTCTCTTTGTGATTTTTCCCTTCGGCTTTCGACATAAATCTTTGCGTGTTCTCTGGTTTGATTTCTACAATTTATTCTTTAATTCCTTGCAAATTGGTACGTGAATAACTCCTCCTGGAATTACCCACCGTATTTGGTGCTTTCGTTGAGAGCTTTGAGTCCACTCTTAAGTTCTCCCCATCCAATACACTGACCTTTCCTCAAAACAATCTCGCACTACTGATATGGCTCCACCAAGAAAGAACGTCTCTTAGGCTCCAACCACTGTCCCCACCACTCCGAAGGAAAGGGGAAAGCTATCGAAGCCGCCGAGCCTACGAGTCGTTGAACCAACCTATCTGACGTCCACGTCCATGATGATGAAAATTCCCACTCTTCCTCTGCCTCGCCGCGAAGGGTAAGGGTGCTGGCTGCTAAACCCAAGCCCAGCACACCAGCAAGCAACTCCTCCAGATGCTTTCCAGCCTGCAGAAGCAGATGGAAGATCAACAAGCAAAGATGTTTCGACTCCACAAGACGGCTGCTTTTGAAAAAGACATAGTGGCTCGCATCTAGACGTGATTGCTCAAACAAGTCGATACACTGCAGAAGTCAGTCTTCCCGTACCGCCGAAGAAAGAGCTCGGACTCTCCCATCACCACAACATGATAGGGAATCCGCACAGCAATCCACCAACAACTCAAAACGCGACCGACCAGAGACTCGCGACAATGATAAGCACTCCGAGGGACTCAGAGCGTCCCCAACCCTGAAGTTCCATTGCATTGAGGGTATCGCGGATCTAGTCTAGAAGCGGCTCAACCAAATGGGCCAACAATTTCCAAAAGGAATGAAGCATAACGGGTTGAGGCCCTCTGACTCACCATTGTTAGTGAAATCACTGCACTCCGTTTCCTGAGAAAGTTTGTGATACCCACCTCCGACCACTACTCGAGAACCTCATACCCCCTCCATCTCTGCAAGTTCCAGGACAAGATGACAGTCTACGAGGCCGTTTGTTTCGCGTAAAGTCCGTAATTCATAAATGACTTACAATCCAGTTACAACTACGGCGTTTGTTTGGACCGTAATTCGTAAAGACTTACACAACCCAATTATCACTCACTTGTAACCCAATTACCACTCACTTACAGTCCAGTTACAGTTAATTTTGTGGTCATGCAAATTTATATTATTTTTTTATGTTAATATTAATTTTTTTTAAATATTTAGCATTTTAATATTTATTTGCAATATTAAAACTATTTAAATCACCAAATAGTTAATTTTGTGGTCAACTTTTTCACTTACGACTTAGACATTACGACAATCAAACACCGTAAAACACAATACACTTTTCCACTTACACTTTATATTACCAACCAAACACCATAAAGATTACATGCATGTAACTCATTTACAACTGTAAAAGACTTTACCAATTACGAGCTACGAATTACGGCCAGTTACGACAACCAAACAGGCCCTACGCCTACGACTGCTCGGAGTCTAGCCTATACGGATTCTACCCTGACGGCTATCGAGGCAGTCAACAACCTATATAGGTCCTACACTAACGGCTACCCCTTGAGGAATCTCCTGAAAGACAGGTTCACCCACAATGACTCTCTGACAACATAGCTCCACGATCAGGATATACCCCGCTCGGAGTCAACCTCGAGCCAAACCCCGCTGTAGGGGTTTCCCCCTCTCGGAGGCTCAACTCCATAGTTGGGATTTCTCCCGCTTGGAGGTAAAACTTGCAAGTGACCGCTACAGGACAGACACCACTCAGGAACCACACGCCAAACCATTCCTAACAAAACAATCACAAAACGATCCAGGCAAGATCCAAACAACACTTTCATTTCAATTCACTGCTTTATTATAAAGTTTTTTCCGATTACATCCATTCAAATACAAGCTTGGTTACATCTTACAAGAGTAATACGAGATCGATTACATGTTCATGTCTTGCTTAGAAGGAAACAAAAATGCGCTTTCTTCCACAACGTCCACGACAACATCCCAGATGCGACTCCTAAACAAACAATCCACTATTTCTAGGAGAAAACGACATCTAGAACTCCCAAGAAGACGCCAGCACTGAAGATCACATCCCGGACTGCAGACTGAAGCCTGTAAGACAGTGAGGATACCGACGCCAAGCTCGTAACTCTAAAGATGAACTCGGATCGAAACCAGGCAAAGCGATGACACTCAACAGAATAGACGGCAAGCCCCAAGATCGGAACCATCATCAATCACGCCCTACGCTCCCCCTCCACCAACCTGCAAGTAAGGAAAGGCACCAAGCCCCAACTCCAGCATGAATCGATCTGACCAAGATCAGACAAACAAAGTAGAAGCAAGAGCCCTACCTATCCTCCCTGACAGTCAGGCTTCGTCGCGAAAGCTGACTTTTCTGGACGAGCCCATCACGAAACTGACTTTCCTCGATGGATGAACTCCTGAACATCAGGAGCGCAACAACCGTCTCCATCCTCTCCCCCTCCTTCCTCCACTGGATGAAGAAGAAAGAAGACATCAGTGCCCACCAGTAATGTGAAATTTTAAAAGTGTGGAGTTTTCAAGAAGCAATACAGACTCCCCCCCCCCCCCAAAGTTTTTCCCTATTTATAGAGGGGGAAGGAAGCCCAAGCATCCACAGTTCAAAATTCCAACTCCCAAGGTGACAAGAAAGATACCTTCAAACCTCAGAATTCGACAAGTCACTGAGTCAAAAGCATGCACGTGTCGCGACGAGTCGGATCTGAACAGTCACCCTTGATTCGTAGCACCCACCTCAAGCTTCGCGCCTCTTCGATAAGTGACAGTTACCGCGTCGCAGCAGATGAGACGCACATTTAAACCATGTCAGCCTGTAAAGGCACGCCATAAAAAGACAAAACTAAAGTGATACTAACACTCTGAACCATGCTCAAGGGGTCTGCTCCCCTCCTTTTTCCTCGGAGCCACGGGGACACGTAACTCCCAGTGGCAAGTTCCCAATCTTCCAAGGAGGGAAGAAGAGGAAAGCATCTATAGTAGTCGGTTTTCGACCTCCCCGAGATCTCAACGCGTGTCCATCCAGCCCTAGGTTGAGCACGCGTCACGTGGATTTATCCAAAATCTCCAGAAGAGTCCTGATCCCATTCAAACTCCGAACAGATCAAGCGGTTAGAAGAATAAGGATATAGTAGATTATGAGCATCCTTACCTCCAAACCAAATCTGCACTTGAATCCGACAGTTACGTCTCGGGAACAGATCAACCACATTGACAGTTGGGTGAAGGCCATTGAATAAAGATGAACACTTCTTTTTCAATTCAAATGAGGACGTTCGACTCTAACTGCCTCCATGATAAGCAGTTAAGATAGAATAAGATATTCAGTTAGATGAGAATCATATAACCTTATCTATAAACAGCCACCTGTATAAATGAGAACCCCCTCCAATGAGAGGGGAAACGATCAATTAACTTAGAAATTCTAGCACCAGAGATCAGGCGGCCACCATTGTAAGCTTCTTTAAATTATAATGGAACTCTCTCTGTGTTTTTCTCTTTCGTGTCCTATAGTTTGATCTCTGCAATTTATTCTTTAATTCCTTACAAATTGGTTGATGATAACTCCTCTTGGAATTACCCACCGCAAGTTGCTATTGTTGCCACTCGATATGACCACTGTCTTCCAATTTACTATGTAGAGGGAGAAGAAGAGGGAGGAAGATATGTACGGAGGAAGCAATAAGAAACTAAACGAGAGAGCTAGAGAGAAGAGAGCAATAAGAAACTAAACGAGAGAGCTAGAGAGAAGAGAGCAAAGAGGGGGAGAGAACGGAGAGAAAGCGGTGAGAGAAAGAGGCTCACGAAAAGAGAGAGAAAGAGCATTAACAGAGAGTAAAGAAGAGAATGGTAAACTTAGAATATAAAATAATTCTTGACCCAACCTTTAAATGAGGGTGTATTTTTACTAATAACTTAGTGTAAGGGTGATTGGTGCTATCATATCAATAGCACAAGGGTCTTTCTGTAATTTATCCTAAAAATTATTATATAAAATATTTACTAATCTTTTTGACATATGTAAATCTAGAGCATTTTTTTTGAATTTTTTCTGGGTCGGGGGATGCCTTCGTCTCTATACGTAGATGTCTTATCGACTGAGGTGGTACTATTAACAGGGGGCTTTGCATGAAAGCTAGTGAACTAATTCTCAGCTTATGACGACCTAATATTTTGGTTGTGGTTGAAAGCTCATGCAGTATAGGAAAACATGTTCTGTTTGACTTTTGGTTTTGTGTATCCTTCAGAAATTAAATGCTTTCCTAGAGAAAATTTATCATCTTTTTTCCCTTCTAGATATTTTGCTAAGTCTAGAAGAACATGAAGGACACCAACTAGCCTTTTAGTATTATGGCAAGTCCCTCTCTTGTCCATAGTTTACTTGGCAAGAGATTTAGGACAAATTATGAGAGACAGTCAGTCATAAAATTTTGTCAAATCTTTCGTTGAGCCTTGCTCCATACTCAAACCCCTCTTGATGGAAAAAGACTTAAGATGATGATGACGACGAGTTGAAAGTTCATGCAATCAATGAACTTATGAAAATCAAATAAATTATAGTCTGAACTGAAATTCATAGAAATGTTGAACTTAAAAATAAATTCTTTAAAGTTTAAAAACTCACATACCAATGTATATTTTTTAGAAAACTGTGCTTAACAAATGTATATGATAGTTATCTAAATATATTATGTTTAGCTAAAATATATTGCAACAAATTTTCTTGGGCTGGGGGACTCTTATGGGAGTCATAATGGCCCTATTTGTGATATTCCTATCTATTATTTTCAAAATTATCGATATATTGGTTGCCAAGAAAACCAGCAGAAGGCCTTAATCGACCAATTTCTAGGTCATCAACACAAACTGGAGTTTCCTTTCTTCTCTAACTAAACTGTCATCTACAAGGCAAAATCAATGAGATTCCCATGGGGAATGGACTTTTGACTTTCTAGTTTCAATTTGATAATGATCATGGTAGTGATATTTTAGGGGACTATGGACCCTGGCCAAGCTCTAGCTCTCTCAAAGTGGTCAGTGATCTTGAAGTGGAGTCACTCCACCAACAATGCTTGTATCACTTCGACTTCATAACTTACTACGACCCCAGTACTCGCATCAAGGAGTGTTAAAGCAGAATGTTGATGAACCACCATGCAACTCTTGTCAAGGATTAATTTGCTCACTGATCCGAGGTAGGAATTGGTGCCAGGAGATGGTAACAACTCACCATCAATAGGGATGTGTGAAGGGTTGCTGGAAGAAGCCTATTGATCACGTTCGAAGACTCAGTCGAGTCGTATCGGCACCCGTCGAGACGAGTTTGTAACCCAATTCGAAGGATCCACTCACAAACGACCGAATCGGTCTTGACTCGGAGTTGACTCAGCCGAATCGGCTAAGTCACAATACGACTCGGACTGAGTCGACCGTTTCGGCCGAGTTAAGGCCGATTCGATTAAAAAATCCAAACTTAAATGGGATCTAGGGCTCCCCCTCCTTCGCTGCCTGCCCGCTTGTCATTGCCGCCTGCGCCGCCACCGCCGCCACCGCCGCCTGCTCCGCCCGATCTCTCCCCCGCCTTCGCCGCCTACTCCTGCCCCTGTTTTAAATATCGGCCGAGTCGGCCGAGATATCATCCGATATCTCCCTTTTTGCCTGCTGCCGATACGATATAGGGAAATCATTCGCCATATCGTTTGCAGCAAAAAAAAATGGCCGATATTTGAAATATCGGCCGATAAATCGCCCGAAATATCGCCTGATATGAAATAACTTATTTATTGCACGACTGCATTCAAATGTTCAGTACATTATTTTTTACTGTCTTTACATGCATATTACATCATTTTTATTAGGCAGATGATATCTATGACACTAAACCAACTTTTAGTTATCAATATTTCTTTATATATAATGTCCGATATGAACGCCCACTATGCGCGTATATCCCGATATCTCCCCCGATATCCGATATGAAAACCCCCCATCTGATACGATCCCGATATCCGATATTTAGAACCTTGCTCCTGCCTGCCGCCGCGAGAGAGCGAGAGGGGGGAGAGAGAATAAGAGGGGAGACGAGAGGGAGGGAGAGGGAGAGGGAAACGAGGGAGAGGAGGGGGAGAGACGAGAGAGGGGGAGAGAGCCAGAGGGAGGGAGAGGGGGAGATAGGCTAGAGGGAGGGAGAGATCTCCTTTATCCTCTTCTTTTTTTAAAAAAATTTTTAAGTTTTTTATATTTACCCCCTCAAATCTTTTATATTTCTGAATTTACTCCGAAATCATCATATTTCCCCAATTACCCCCTCAAAACAAATTTGTTTTGGACATGTGATACATGAATTTTTATGTCTACATTTTTTACGATTTGTTATGATTTTTTCATAATTTTTTGAGCTTTCTATGTAGCGTTTTGCGCGTATCGTCTGAGTCTGATCCGAGTCGCCGAGACCGATCCGTCTCGGTACCGGCCGAGTCGGCAGCCGAGACCGCGACTTTAAACCATGCTGTTGATGGACATATTCCTTTACTCTAACTTGAGATCATATTGGCCATCACGGTAGCCCCTTAACTGAATTGTGCCCATTAAGTGCATTGGCAATGGATATGTAAATGATCAATCAAACCTACTTTTCGCCATCATCATCGGCGACATTGCAAACGACACAGACATGTTCGGTTCTTGGATTCTCATCTCTGAGCGTCGTAAGGCTATGGAGATCAGGAGGAAAGCCTAAAGCTTTGCTCTCGGAGATTGACTAACAACTAGAGAGGAGGCTAAAACCCACCCCTCGTCACGGCAACGACATTAGTTATGGATCGAGATTCTCATTACTCACTAGAGTGAATGCCGAGATCTGCAACAATTCTTCCTTCACATCTCGACCCATGGAGGCATCCAATAGGAAGGCACCTTACTTTGGATGCTTTCCATGGTTTTCCTAAATCGGCTGTGATGAGAGGAACATGTGACATGTGGTCAAGAGATCAGACCCAGTACGTTGGCCCATTATCTAATTCTAGTTCTACGCTGCACAAATTTATACTCGTCTTTGGAAGCCCAACATTACGCCCACAGAATCATGTTGACCCACTAAAGATGAATAGCTCAATTTTGGACAAAGACCATGAAATTGCTACTCATGTAGAACAAAATGATAAAGTACCTCAATCAGTTATCAAGAAGTTGTTGATCTTTCTAAAAAAAGTAGTTGTTGCTCAAGCCAATCCCAATAATTGTTACTATTTATACTTTCCTTCAGGAATTAACTAGCAAAAAGAACTTGTAAAGGACAATTTTATTTTTTAAGCATGAACTGAGGTAGTCATTCCGACTTTGTTTATCAGCTTCATGTGATCCAGAAAAAATGCACAACAAAAAATTGGGCATGGTTTTCCCTGAAGTCCTTTTACCTAAAGTCCTTGTCCGCTACACCAAAACCCTTAATGGAGAGGGCTACGGATAACCTTCTATACCCAAAAACTTTTCTGCAAGTTGAGTGCCCAACCAGGGCATTTAGTGCAATATTAATTTTTCTATCCTATTTTAAATTGGCACCCTGCTTTATGTGATCCTGGCTACCTCTATACCATCTTAAAGTCCCTAACATTGCAGCAGACTTCTAGACTTGGGGTGATGGTTGGGGGAAATGCTTTCACACTCTAATAATTTAAATGTGCAAATCTTGTCAAAATTGTAGGAAGTACATGAACTAGGTGGACAGATTCAAAGTGGTTGAAATACAACCCACCCCCACCCCCCGCACAACAAACGCAAACATAAAATGCATACGTGCATATATACATACATGTAGTCTTAATTCATAAAATCAAATAGTTCATATCCCTATCCCCTCATTTCTCTCCACACAAGTACTTTAGTCAATGGCTCAAGTTAGAAACTATATCAAAGGCAAATTAGTACTTTGGAGATACACCAAATAATATGTAACCATCTTTAGTTCTGATACTAACTCAATTCTTTACATTCTATTTCTTACGATCATAAAAAGTGAGAAAACAAAAGAAAAGCAGAAAAAGTTCAACTAAGGGACGCCTTCTAATCACTAAACTGAGCATCCAAAACATAACCCTTTCTCATTCTCTATGCTTTTGCCTCATCCTAGAAATTCCCACAAACTCGGGGTCCATCCCTATGTCTTCTCTCCTAATTGCTATTGAGCGTCGCTCTTTTGATCTCCTTCTCTTAAAGCTCTTCCTCTCGTTGACCTTGCATCTCTGAAAAAAGACCCATTTGAAGTTGTCACTTTGAAGTGCTTAAAATAGTGATATAATACCTGAAATTTCATATTTAATTTAGTAAAAGAATTATATTTGTATCGGATTTAGTGTATTTTAAGGTTTCCTAATTTTGATAATGATTTATTAAGAAGATTGGAGTTGAATTGGGATTCTTAAATAAGAGAATAACTTGAGAGATCATTATTGGAAACAACTAGACTTCCTAATACTATTAGATTAGACAAATAAGGCTTATAAATGAGAAGAGAAGTTTTGTCACAAAGAATTTAAGAACTTTTGAAGAGAAGAATTTTGTTTTTGAAGTTTAAAAGATATCTAGGATCTTTTCAAAGTAAATTCATAAATTCACAAAACTTAGGCTACCGGGAGGTCAGTAAAGTTCATCTCACTATTTATTTTGAAAAATCATGTATAATTTTATAAATAAAGTTTCATTGCTATTAATTATGGGGATTGCTTTTGACATGTTATTTCTTTAAAAAAACGAATTCGACATGATTTTCATATAAAACTTGCAAGTGATTTTGCTGTCATGAGAATTTGATATGTTAACAAAGTGCAAAATGAAGCTGAGTGCTAAAAGGAACAAAGTGCACACGCCATGTAAGAATGCGATGGTGGTCACCTCTTGAATCTCTGAAGCCACTTCTAGAATCTCAAATCCTACTCATACGGCATTAGAATAAAGTGTGTACTTTATATGTTCTTGTATGTACTTTCATGAATTTTCTTATAATAAATTATTTATTGTGATTATTGATAAACTTACATGTTCCAATAGACAGAGGTACTCAATGAACGTATTAGCTCTGTAAGCTCTTTAGATTCAAGAGAGTATCGAGTGTTAGTTTGAGGAGTTTAATATTTCCAATATGATTTCAAATATCAACCGATTCCAATATTATATCGAAAATATCGTATCGGGTTTTGAGGCACCCGATACAATATTAGCCTTATATATCGGCCGATATCTTCTGAGATTGCTGATATGGCCAATGATATTGCCGATATTGACCATTGATATTGCCGATACTAATACGAAAAACTATTGGACGATACCGAAACCGAGATTTTAAGCCATTATTTGCAAGCACCCAGAAAGAAGGCATTTTATTGGAGGTTTTTATTTGTTTATTTTGGCACTTCAATATCAATACGATGTATTAAGAAATCATGCAATTTGAAAGTTTAGTCAGTTTGTTTTTAGGTTTCAAGTATTTGATATTTTTTTGAGATTTTTACGAGCAATGGATGTGTATATGTTTTATTATGATTAATTGTTTTGAAGAAATTTTGATAATCTTCACATGCATCAGGATTCATCTTGTACAAATGCTGCCCATGTCATGTTTCCATCCCATGTTGAGGATTGGGGGCGTGACAAGGCTTCATCAGAGCTCATTCTTGAAGATGAATAGACCATTGGACTTACGATAAAAGAAAAAAATATCTGTGATTTATTTCATTTTGTTTGTCAAGATCAATCCTTTTATGCTGAGTTATTAGGAAGCTAAATTTCTTCTTTTGCACTAATTCAAATTAAGCTAATGAATTTTGATCTTTCTATCGGCTATTCCTTTCCTATATTAGGATGAGCAAACGTTCTAATCTAATTAGTGTCTCAATTATAGTAGAACTTCTAGTTATCATAATATAGAAAGAAACAGTTAATTAATTTAGGAATTATATTATATTATATTATATTGGAGAACTATTATTTTCAGATAATATAATCATATTTCCTTAATTTTTTATCCAAATCAGTTATATTTCCTCACTTATAATTTAAGATTAAGCAAAATTTTAGGTGGCGAGACAACGATGTAGTATGAGAGGGTCCTTTTCTCTAAATTCACTAAAAATACTCAAAAGATTGAGCACTCAAATGTCGGTTTGGAGCCAAAGGAAACTTACTGATTCTAGCCAGCTATTTAAACCAGTAGGTTTCTTAAGCTTTGTTGTCAAATTTCATTTAGAAGCAGAATGTCACATTAAACTTAAACCGTTGATGAAAGTATCAATTAGAGTATTAGCTCTTAGAGATGCCAAATCCAAGTCAACAATCAAAATCTACACTGCAAATAGACAACTTCTTAGTAGATGGAAGTCCTAAAGAAAAAACAAAAAGACATGGCCAGAAGTTATGTATACCTGGTCAATCATCTCAGGGTTTGGTAGGCCCCAGTGTTTCTTTTGATATGCTTCACGAACTTCTTCACATGAGTTGCAACAATCATCCTCTGACTACAGGAAAAAGAAATGCAAGTTTTATTACTTAGGACATGATCCAAATCATTTGACTCCTGTTGTCTTTCAGGAAAGAAAACAATTAACATATCAGAAGACCAAATGCAAGCAAAGTCAATTACATTAAATGAATATCTTCGGCTCCAACAAAATTAACTTACCACTTCTGCACCATAACAAGAACCGCAGTAGGTCTCATTATGATCAAGCCTGCCTCCATGCTTTTGTAAAGGCTTTTCAATCTGACAATAACATAGAAAAGCTAAAAAATTCTTGAAGAAGTCTAAGGACATTCCTCAAATGTGAAATAGAATGGACATAATGAGTTTAAGAAATAAAGAGAATCAAATATGGACCCAAGAAACTTCAAAAAGAAGAGCCAAACTGCATAAACGAGCTACATTTTATGTTTCCGAAAGGAAAATATGGGTTGGTTGACCAATAACCAAGAAAAGTACACAATTTTCCATCCATTAAAATCAACGGCAACTTTCGAACAACAAACTTCCAGTGTATCTTTAACAAACAGTATAGTTATAGGTACTAAAGACAAAAGATGTGTCACAACAACTTCATTGGCAAATATCTGTCTAAACTCTAAAGCAGTTAGAACAATGCTAAAATGCCTGATAAATTTCTTACAAGTTTTCCAGTTTATGTTGCATGCTGAAAAATTCAGTGCTAGCAACCCAATCCATCTGCATCTCTCTATTAGAGTAAAAGGGTATTTATGTAATTCTGCAATATTTCCTCAACAATATGAACAAGAGAAATTAGGGTGTTGCTCTAATTTATTATATAGTTGAGGAAATATTACAAATTACATAATGCCCTTCTTACTGTAATACTCTACAATGCCACTGCACATAGGATACTTAGGGTCTGTTTGGTTGTCGTAATTGGCCGTAATTCGTAAGTCGTAATTGGTAAAGTCTTTTACAGTTGTTAATGAGTTACATACATGTAAACTTTACGGTGTTTGGTTGGTAATATAAAGTTGTAAGTGGGAAAGTGTATTGTGTTTTACGGTGTTTAGTTGTCGTAATGTGTAAGTCGTAAGTGAAAAAGTTGACCACAAAATTAACTATTTGGTGATTTAAAACGTTTTAATATTGCAAATAAATATTAAAAATGCTAAATATTAAAAAAATTAATATTAACATAAAAAATAATACAAATTTGCATGACCGCAAAATTAACTGTAAGTGGGTTGTAAGCGAGTGGTAATTGGATTGCAAGTGAGTGGTAATTGAGTTGAGTAAGTCTTTAACGAATTACGGTCCAAACAAACGCCGTAGTTGTAATTGGGTTGTAAGTCATTTACGAATTACGGATTTTTACGACTTTTATGATGAAACAAACGCCCCCTTAAATTATCATATGTTCAACGACTGAAATTTCCATGCGACAAAGCCCATGAGGAACTTATACCTACCTCTCCATAGATAAGTCAGCCTCACCCCTTCTCTCCACTCGATTGAGAATTTACGAGGAAGCCCATGTAGATTTGACAAGGACTTGTTCGATGATTCCATCTAGCAGTGAGTGCAAGTACAGGCTATGGATAGGCTTTGAGTTTTGTTGCATAAAAAGAAATCACTAGGGGTTTCGACTCCTATGTCTCTCTTTGCTTTGGTTGAAAGCACTCTGTTAGATCTAATTATTCAACAAAGTGGACGACAACAAGAGCTCTGGATCAACATTTTTTTTGTAGGCCAATAAAGGCAGTCTCCTTCAAAGGAAAGTTTGAAATATGCGAAAAAGGGAAGGGAGAAAAAAAAAAAAGGAAGGTTGCATCACCAGAGCCACCAACCTTGAGTATCCTTGGATGAATTGGGCATCCTGTGATGAGTCCTAAGGACCTAAACTCTGCCATTTTCTTTTTTGCAGAGGGGTCCCACTCCTTGCCCCATCCATCCTTATAAAGTCATCACCTTGGGATGTGGGAACCAAAAAGGGAGTGTACCGCCTTGGCCAGAAGACAATCCAAAGGGTGAAGGCTCACCTTATTGTGTCAGATTAGATAGGTGATAGGTAGCTTGCTTCCAAGGCAGTCTCACAGCAAGGAATCAAGAAACTGTGTAGTTAGGCTAAGTAAGACAAACATAGCCAATGGTAACAATGAACAAAGTGTAAACCTTATATTTTAATGGTGATTAAACCAATCAATTTAATAGCTAATGTGTTTGCTTGGTGTTGTGTCTTGAGTACGGGTCCAAGGAACATGAATTAGAAGAAGCACGAAAAGTCATAATTGCAAAATCAATGTGGAGTTGGATGAAAAGTGTGCTCCAAGTTTAGGCATCATAGTCAATTCAAGACCAAATGTTGAAAGCTAAGAGAATAAAACTTTTATACTTTATTCTTAGGAACTTAATTGTAAAGTATTTGATACAGAAACTAAATAATGGACACTATAGGAGATCCCTATATTTGATTTCTTAACATTTGACTCATTTACCTATATTTTGATACTTAGAAGCCATTCTTTACTCAATTCCTATTTTTCAGAATTTTCGACTCTTCCTGAATTTTACTTGACCTTATTCAACAGTTGGCTAGTTCTTCAGCAGTTCTTCCAAGCTTATTGTTGATATATATATTATTTTTATTCTGAGCACTCTATTTCTCCTTTAGATTAGGGTTCAAAACTCGGCAGATCAGGTTCCGACTCGGCCGAGTCGGAACCGGATCGGACTCCTTCGGTCTGAAACCGGGCCACGGGTCAATAATATTTCATCGTTTGGCCTGATTCGGGATGGAGTCGAGTCGACTCGGGCGTATCGGCCAAGTCAGCGATGGAATCAAGTCGAACCCTATCTCCGCCAAGTAGACCATAAAGCATATATATATATATATATATATATATATATATATATATATATATATATATATATATATATATATATATATATATATATATATATGAGATCTCCGTTGTAGAAAAAAGCAAAAAAAAAAAAAACTTACGTCGACCTCCGATCTCCGCCTGTCGCCGTCGATCTCCGCCAAGTCTTCGAATCAGAGAGAGAGAGAGAGAGAGCCCTCTCTCCCCCCACCTCCCCTCCGATCTCTCCCCCCTCTCTTCCCTCCCTCCGATCTCTCCCCCCTTCTTCTCACCCGTCTCTTTGTCTCTCTCACCCCGCCCTTATAAACTTTCTTTTCTTTTCTTTTTTTAATTTTTTATTCTTTTCAAATTTACCCCTCAAATCTTTTATATTTCTAAATTTACTCCCAAATTTATATATTTCTTATATTTACCATCTCAAATCATCATATTTCCCTAATTATCCCTCAAAACAAATTTGTTTTGGATATGTGATACACCCTGTTTTAAATATCGGCAGAGATATCGTCTGATCTCTTTTTTGCCTGATGCCGATACGATATGGGAAAATCGTTCGACATATCATTTGCAGCAAAAAAAAACGGTCGATATTTGAAATATCGGCCGATAAGTCACCCGATATATCGCTCGATATGAAATAACTTATTTATTGCATGATTGCGTGCAAATGTACATTATTTTTTACTGTCTTTGCATGCATATTACATCATTTTTATTAGGTAGATGATATCTATAACACTAAACTAACTTTTAGTTATCAATATTTCATTATATATAGTGTCTGATATGAACGCCTGATATGCGCGCGTATCCCCGATATCTCCCCCGATATCCGATATACGATATGAAAAACCCTCATCTGATACGATCCCGATATCCGATATTTAGAACCTTGGTGATACATGAAAATTGATATCTACATTTTTTAAAGGTTTTATCATGATTTTTTTAGAATTTTTTTAGTTTTATTTGTAGCATTTTGCGCGTATCGCCCGAGTCCGTTCCGTTCCGCCGTGACCGATGTGGAACTGTGCCTGCCGAGTCGGCGGCCGAGACCGCGAATTTAAACCATGCTTTAGATCTTCAATAAAACCTGAAACATATCCTTACAGGCAGCTTGGGATTTTCAAATGACTTGTCTTAGTTATCATGCCTATCCGAAGCCCAAGTGACAACATGTGTTCCTAGGTTATCGTTGATTGAATCTTGATTGTCTGCTAACATTTTTTTTTCTTTTTGGCTGATATATGACCACCTTGGACAAGGACAAAATGCTTTCTGACTTGTTGACCTTGGTCTATACCTATTTCACAACAATTCATATTCCCATTTCAACTAAGTACGCTCTTCCAAGTCTTCTTCCCCAATATAACAGCAGACAATTTTTCCTGAATATGGAAATAGGCATATTCTCGTCTTTTGCCATTCAACCTTGGCTCTCTCTAAATCCCAAATGGCTAGAAATTGTCAAAAGTTAAATTTCCTTTGGGAGAGATCTTAAAGTATCAATTGAAAAACAGTTGCTAAGAAATTTGGCTGTCTTCAGAGAAATGTCACAACTTTCTTGCAAAGAAATCCCACAAGCAACAAATTTTATTTTCTATTCATTTAAGTGATTCCTAGTATTATTTATGTTTCAAAGAAGATATCATCAATTCTCTTCAAGCCTCTTCTAGAGTCAATCATTGAGAAATTAATCCTTCTTCATCAGTACACTCTAGATCCTCACATTGTTTTTTTCTATTTTTGAGAGGGTGGGCTTAAATTTGTTGTCAATCTTGTGAAAAGAGAACAACGAAAAATCTTATATTTGGCAATGATCCTCTTCGATTGGGAAAGAGTGAAGTCCAGTCTCTTCGCTAAAAGAGAGTTGGCATTGTCGATTGCAAAGTGATTCGTTTCAAATTAGAAGCAAGATTAGTTGAAACTGAAATTCGAAGAATTCCTTGCAAAGGTGGATGTAGAACCACCCAAAAATTGACTTGTCTATACTTGCTTACTACTCCTCTCTAAACCCTCAATTACTCATCATTAATTCCAAGATGATTATCTTGCTTGCAAGCTTGCATATATTAATATTCATCCGTACAACCCTATTCCCCCCCCCCCCCCAAACGCCCCCACAAAATAAGAGCGAGAAGGCTGGTTATAGAGTACGTATATCAAGCAATGAATAAGCAAAGGAAACAAATAAATATTTACCGAAGTTATCTTTCATTTTACATCAAAGAGCCATAATCTCCTTCATGAATAAAGTGCTACACCAAAGTGCATGCGACTTTGACTCTATGACTCTACCACGAGGTTTTAATCAGAGAATTTTTGGTGTTTGTGTGTGTTAATATTCTAGATACAAGTGTGATAAGCTTGATCCACAACAGTTGTGTATTTCCAGGATATTCTCGTACACAGTCACAGGTGATGGGATCCCATTAGTAGAAGGTATGTGGTGGTCTTCCTACTTCTCCTTCTAGCACTCCGGCTCCTTCACTTCCAATACCACTTGTACCTGCAAACTCGCCTCCACTTTAGGTTTATCAACGATGAAAGAATACTAGTATTGATTCTGCCAATTTGCCTCCTACCCAGTCAACTTCCCCAATGAAGAGTATCAAGTTTCTCACCTCTCTTTAAAAAGGTACTCGTTCTTGTACTCAAATTTTATACCCATAGCTCTCTCTCATTTATCTCCCACAAAATTTTAGTTTTACAATCACCTTGTCTTCTGTGTCTCTTCGGATATCTTATCATGATCTTTTGCTTGCTTAAAGATAGAAAAGTGTTATGGATGAAGAGATGACTACTTTGTTTACTAATGAAACGTAGAAATTAATTTCTATACCACCTAGAAGAAATCAAGTTGTTTCTTGCTGGTGACTAGGTACTATCAAATTTCTCTGATGAGTTGATTAAGCACTTAAAGGCGTGACTGGTCACCAAAGGCTATACAGAAATTTATGGTGCCGATTATTTTGAGACCCCCCAGATGCTTGTTTGCATTCCATCACAATTCTTTTCTCAATTGTTGTCATGAATTATTGACCTTTATATCAGTATATTAAAAATGCTTTATTATGTAGTAATCGTTAAGAAGAGGTGTGTATGCTTCGGCCTCCTGGTTATGAGATTCAGGGGGAGTCTAACAAGGTATGCAAACTCAAGAAGTCCGTTATGGTTTGAAGCAATCTTCACGAGTTTGATAAGTTTAGTATATTGTTATACGCTACGGCTTGTGGTGAAGCCCCTCTTATTGTGTGAATTCTCCTGTTGGCACTATTATTCTTGCAATTTATGTTGATCATATTGTTATCACCGATGATGATCATCAATGTATTTTTCGATTGAAAACCTTAAAGTTCTCACTTCAATATGATAGACATTGGTCGATTGTGTTATTTTCTTCGATTGAGGTTGCTGGGTCTAAGAAAGGTTTTTCTTGGTCTCAATGAAAATACATTATTAATTTCTTGGAAGAATCAGGAATATCAAGATCTAAACCTATTGACACAGCTATGGGGACCCTCTGGCTTAATTTCTTCTTATATGCTTATTATTTTTAGTAGAAATTTGAGTTGATTCCCACCATATCATTTCAAAATTTTGTTTTATTTTTGGAGGAAGACAAAAAAAATCATATTTAAACTTGAATCTAGTGAATAAATGAATAGAGTTGTATGACTTCTAGTAAAAAGAAGCAATGAGTGTTTATATTCTTATCTTAATTTGAATATTAGATGTTGAAAAGTAGTGCCTAATGCTAGGAAGGGTTCTGCTGTGAGTGGTCCTTTGATTCTTTTTCTTTGTGTTTTAGAAAATCTTAAAATTCTCTATTATGGATTAGAAACGAATGTGTAGAAGAAACAATATACTGACAAAAAGAATTTGTTCTAAAATCAAAAGAACGATAAGGTTGAAAAATATCCAAAAATATCCTGGACAATATCGTCGGTTGCTTGCTAAACTGATTAATACTTGATTATCACTCGTCCTGATATTACTTTTGCCGTTGGATTGTTAAGCCAATACATGTAGAGTTTGCAGCAGGTTCATTAGATTACAATTTGTCGTATCTTGAGGTATGCAAAGGGGGTTCTTGGTAAATAGTTGTATTGTCATTTTTATCCTCATTTGGATATTATGACCTATTCTAATGTTGATTGAGCTAGTGGTCCTCTTGATCGCCATTCTACTACTACTTATTATACTTTTGTTCACGATAATTTGCTAACTTAGAATAAAGAACAAAATGTTGTTGCCTGATCTAGTGCTGAGACAAAGTTAAGACTCATCATTCATACAACTTGTGAGGTAATGTGGATTTAATCTCTTCTTTGTGAAATGAGCGTTATCTGCAACAAACAGATGGTAATGCTTTGTGAAAATCAAGCTGCTTTGTACATTGCTAATGATCTTATTTTTCATAAGAGGATGAAGCATATTAAAGTGAACTATCACTTTATCAGAGACAAGGTGATGTAGTTTCAGATAGTCACTTTGTTTGTTACGTCTAATTCTCATATTGGTGGTGTCTTTACTAAACCTTTGTCTGCAAAGAAATTTTCTCTCTTCTTTGTAGCAAAGTTTGCATGATTGCATCTGTGCTCCAATTTTAAAGTTGTATTATAGCATTGGTGTAATTTTGTAACAACAATAAAAGTAGGGTCATTGTTGTCTTGTAGTATTCCTATGTTATATAACAAGGATACAACCCCAAATTGAGGTGTACCTTCTTCTATGAGTCTTAAGATTAGTCGTTGTTAAATTACTATCCCTGACTTTTATTGCATGACTCATAAGCTTGATCACATGATAGTTTATATAACTTTTCAGGTCTCTCTTCTAATTCTTAAAAATAGGTGGCAAACTGATTCTCCAAATCAGCAAGAGGCTAAATTTAACTTCCATGGTATGTCATCGGGTGTGTCAGTATGCGAGCATACACGTGTGGTTTGTTTAGCTTATGTCAAGTTTCAAGCTATATGTATTATTTAGCTAAATTTAGTAACCCCACACGCGCGCGCACACATATAGAGAAGGGCTCGTATATTTATCATGTAAATATGTACGTATGTATTTATGTGCATGTGCGCATATATATGCATACATGATATATATGTAGTATATAGAAATATATGCACATTAGAGAATTAGCTGAGCAGATATTCTACTATCCGAATACATTGTTTCAATATCTGAATTATATCCTTTATGTTCCTGTCTCATAATGCAACTAAACGGATTTGAATACACATCGGATATGGAAATTCAGAAAATCTATTACACTGCTATTTGTGGATCAAGAACTGATGTAGGAGTAGGACAACTTCAAAAAGAGGATAGGATAAAGAACATAAAAAATTGTCCTACACTAATATCTATTTCCATTTCCTAAAGTTGTCCTACACCAAATCTCCGCATGTTGGCGAAACTCTCCTCGAGTTTTTAAATAGGAGAGGATAAAGAACATCAAAAATAGTGATTAGACCTTGTGAGACAAGAGTGGCAAAGAAATCATCAAAACAAAATGCCAATGCAAAACTTGATGAGAAGTAGATGACGAAGGATTTGGGATGACGAAGTCAATCATCTCTAGCACTAAAACATTGACTCGAGGAAATTATCCAACAAAGTCTCTCTCTTTAATGATCACGATCATCAATGCATGTCTTAATCAACTGATTCCTTTGGCTCTGGTGTAGACTCGAACCCAGGTTCTTCCTCCGGATCTACCTCTAGCTATGGCTTGAAATCAAACTTTAGTTCTGGATCTGACTTTTCCTCTGGCTTGAGATCTATTTTGGCTCTGGATCAGGATCTAACTTTTGCTTTGGCTAGAGATCTAATATTGGCTCTGGCTCAAGATCTAAATTAGGTTTGAACTTGTAGATCGCTGCTTCAAGCATCGACCCTCACCCTCAGGTATCTGTTGCTTCAAGCCTTATGTTCATCTACTCAGTGCGGTGTTGGATAACATTCATCTTCCGAATAATTCCCTACAAAATCTCATCCATTAGAACCTCATTCATCAGATCTTTAAAAGGTGGATGTAGAAACTAATAGATCTCTGGCTCTGGTTTACTACCAGATCTGAACTTGCTCTTATACCAAATGACAGGGAACATAAAATTATGCTAGCGAAAACAAGAAAAAATAATAGAAAAAAGATAAAGAAAAATAATAGAAAAAAATAAAAAATAAAAAATAGAGTTCACATCATATGATATTGGAGCAAGTTCTCAGATCTAGTAACAAACCAGAGCCAGATATCTATCAGTTTCTGTGTCAACCTTCTCAAGATCTAATGGACGAGATTCTAAAAAAAATCTTCAAAAGATGAATCTCAGCGAACACCACAATAAGGAGATGATATTAAGGCTTGAAGTGTAGGCTCGCCACTTGAGTCGAAAGTCAGATCCTAAGCCAAAGGCAAAGTCTGATCCAGAGTCAAAGTTAGAGCAAGCCAGAACTAGAGGCAAATCTAGAAGGAACCAAACTTTGACTTCGCATTAGAGCCAATGAACCAGCTAATGTATGTCGTGAGTCGATGATTATGATCGTTAAAAAGGAAAACTTTGTTATATATTTTCTCGACTCAATGTTCTAATGCCAAAAATGATTGACTTCGTCATCCCAAATCTTCTACTGCCTACTTCTCATCAAGTTTGCTTTATTCTGATGATTTCTTCTCCACTCACGCCTCATCATGTCCAATCAATATTTTTTATGATCTTCATCCTCTGCATTCAAAACTCGAGAACGTGTTTTCTACGGCAACGGGTTGATGTAGGACAACTTTAGAAAGAGAAAACATCCAGAGTTGTTTCAAAAGAAAAGGCTTAAAAAAATGAAAAATGAACATGAGTTGTCGTAGTAGCTATAGTAACTGCAAGAAAAAAAATATTTTAGCCTTTTCTATTTTTAATTAGCCTATTAATACAAGCATTTCTTTTTTTAGATATTTTGTAGGCTTTACGTTTAATCAAATCTTTTGAGAGATTTGATTTGATTTTTTATTTTATTAAGCTTCGTATTGAGTAGAGATCTTTTCAAATCTTTTAGAATTATTTAAGAAGAATTATCTAGAAAACAAACCCCTTTAGTTTCTTATGTGTTATAGTCAGTTTTTTGTGCCTTAAGTCAAGGTTTTATAATAAATAGTGGTACTCTCTTTTCATATAATCAGAAGATGAGTTTATGAGAATTATGAATTTATGATTTCAGGTGTGATTCCATTTCTTTTCTGGTGGTGTAAAGCCGTTTTGATTGTTGTGTGAGGCGACATTTGGTGTGAAGCCACTATTTTATCTTACTTTTTATTTCTTTTTGCTTCTGCTTGTGTGTGCTCTGTTCCCCATCAAGAACACATGAAGAATAAGAGAAATTGACACATTAGATAAGCTCCCAGATAGTTGTTACTCAAATCTATATTGTGCATCTTTACTAATGGAAATCTTGCAGGACTGAAAGGGTCTGTTTCTGCCCATTGTAATGATGAAGCTTTGTAATATCATTGGCAATTAGGGTTATTAAGATGCAATGGTTGAAGATTCTTCTTTCAAATTTTCAGGTTCCATTGTGATGCCAAGCAGAATATATAAATATAAAGAAGCTATCAGTTCAGCAAGTCCAGCTTTATATCTATATGACCAAAAATTAATGAGAATTGGCGAACACTAACATGAGGAATTATCTTTGAGCTTCATTTTCCATACATGCCCACGCCAAAATTTAACTTGGATGTCCTAATAGAAGTTGTCCAAAATTAAATTTCAATTTCACTTTGTCCAAGTTGGGCATGGTTGACATTCATCCTTCAATTGGCGGGCCCCTATTGAAATATATAGCATAAAAATACAACATAAAAGTTGTAACAGAAGATAGATGTAAGGGCCTGCATCTCATTTACTTTTTCCAAGTTAAGCTTCCTCTTTCTCTGCTTGCTTTAATCTCCATTAAATATCACAAGCAAATCTCATGCATTATTTCTTTAATTTTCATTAAACATCATAAGCAATTCTTATGCTATTATTTCTATCTCAATTGGTATGTGAGCAAATTTCTACATGAAGAATTCGGATCAGTTTATATTTTTTACCGTCTACATTCCTTCCGTATGAATAGTTCATGCCCATACTCTCCACATATATCTTATGGTCCAAATCTTGTTTTAGCATGCAACTTGTTTTCACATGCTTCACCAATTCTTTATCTCTTTATTAGCATGATGCATGTAACTCAGGGAGTTCCATCATACTCTGAATAGCTTTAGGTTACTTCAATTAGTTGACACCATCCATCAAAATTTGGTTTTTAAGCTCAAAGTTGATGTAAGAGAAGATGATCAAGCAGAAAGGCTGCACAAAGTGCTTGAAAACATAAGAGGGTTTAAAAGGAGATGCCAAATGTCATTATGGACCCAACAATCAATGGAAGCAGAAGCGCGTAGACTCAAACAAAATGAGGGAGAGGGTCAAACCCATCGTCACACATCAACATGACACCACCAACCACCATTCACCTTCTTGCAAAACCATTTGATTGAATCATACCAAAAGCAAATACGCCCCTTTTGCAAAACTCTCCTCTTCAAAGTTGAATCCCAGATAACTCATGTGAGGGGGTGATCGGGAACGGAGGAAGTGCGAGCAGAAGAACATAAAAATATAAAGCAAAAGAGATAAATTTGTGGCCTCATGCTATAGGTGGGTCCCACCACGATGGTCTCACATGAAATCAATACAATCTCCATTATAAAGAAGAAAGCAATTTTTGCCATAACCCTCCTCTACGAAGTTGAATCCCAGAAACTCATGTAAGGAGGTGATTGGGAATAAAGGAAACGCGAGTTGAAGATAAAAAGTGAGTAAAAGTAGAAATTTGTGGCCTCACACTAGTGGCCCACAACAATGTTCTCACACCATGAACTAAAAAAAGCCTCCATCACAGAGGGAAAAAACAATTTTTATTAGCAAAAACTCATAATTACAAGAAGGCTTAGGCTTTATTTATAACAAAAAGGCTGCTTAAAGCCTAAGAAAGATAGATCTAGAAAGATTTTTAAAAAATTCTCATAAAACTAATTCTAATAAAAAGGAATCCAGTGAAATCTTCAAAAAGTTTTGCTCAAATATTTAAAAGAAGATTTCAAATAACTAACTTGATGCCTAAGAAACATATAATCCTAAAAAGTAGGAAACAGAATATTTGATTTCTCACTAAAATTAATTCTAATACATTAACCGTATATTATAGGCTACAAAAGGTTGCCTTCCAAATAAAATAAGATTCTAAAATAATTTAAAGAAAACAAAGTCTAAAGTATTATTTTTTTCCTTCCTTCTGTACACTGTTAGTATCTGAAAGTAAATTACCCCCAACAGTTCTGCATCAGGGGGGAAGGTTTGCAATGATCCAACTAGGGGTGTAAGTAGATACATGAATTATCTGAATCTACTTTGTATTCAGATCCGTTTTGATGGGCTCAGGGTTGAGCATATATCAGGAAGCTTTATAAATTGGATATCTAAGTAGACATCCTTTTATAAAGGAAGCAGAATTCAGACAGTTCAAACATATCCTCATGGTTTAAAATTTTGGTAATTGTATCAACCAAAGGTTTTCAGTATCAATATCGTCAATATCGGCAATATCAGACCCGATATCGGCCGTTATTATTAGAGGAAGCCCCTATGATATTGCCGATATATATATATATATATATATATATATATATATATATATATATAGGGAGCTGATCCTCTAAGAACGGTTCTCACGGATTTCTGTGAGAACTTTCACGTGGGTCGTCGGATCTGATAGATCAAATCAAATAAAACTAGATCTCTATCAGATCCGACGGCTCACGTGAAAGTTCTCACATGAATCCGTGAGAACCGTTCTTAGGGGATCAACTCATATATATATATATATATATATATATATATATATATATATATATATATATATATATATATATATATATCAGCTAATATTTGAAACCATGCATATGCTCCATCTATGTTGCACGGACACAGCAACGTTGAAATAGACACGACACGTGGACACATAACAAATTCTTAAAAATACACACGACACGTGTCAGAGACTACACGGCTCCATGATAGAAGTGTCTGTGCAACATAGCCTCCATGAAATATCCACTTCACATGCATTTCTACATCAAGGACAGAAAATATTTCAAGCACAAACACTAAAGAGAATGGAGATTATGTACAATAAAAGGAATATGCCAAATGACAAGGAAAAAAAATTCAAAAACCAGCAAAAACTGTCTCATATCAAAGTCAGTAAACTTTTGAAATGCTTCTACAAGTACACCAATGAAATTTTAGTGGATTAATATATGAATCTAAGTCTCTATTATATACAAACAAAACATATAAAATTTTCAATTAAAGTAACTAACCTTAGGTGAGCCAATACCATCCTTTCTTGATTCAAGCACATTTCCAAGATGATCTAATCTTTTCTTTACTATGTCATGCCTCTGCAAGAACAGAAATTAAGAGTGTAGTATTGAGTGTAGCACATGATATATATTCCCTCCTGTATTCTTTGATTAGATCACCTAAAGAATGTAA
This sequence comes from Agave tequilana, assembly GCA_038442645.1. Classification (NCBI taxonomy): domain Eukaryota; kingdom Viridiplantae; phylum Streptophyta; class Magnoliopsida; order Asparagales; family Asparagaceae; genus Agave; species Agave tequilana. The sequence continues at coordinate 29,973 of JAVJIF010033213.1, read as the reverse complement.
TAGATAAAAAAAGATAATGATAAACATAGTGTATAAACCTACAATATCATAATGTCGCTCACCACTGATATCCATAGCATCAACACTAAGGAGCGAACAAGCAAGCGACGGAAAGGTAACATCAAACTGCATGTAACAAGCAAACAGCACAACTTATGGAGAAAGAATACAAACTAATAGGTCATCTACATTATGTAATTCAATACAAAACCATAGTGTTGGAGAAAATCAGGTGTCATAATGTTCAAACGATAGAATATTAGCCTTTCAAAATTAAATTAATAGAAAGAAACTGCCTAAAAGCTATTGGAATCAACATAAGTTTGCTCATAAGAATATCAACTTGAAAATATCATATAGGTGTATGAGTGCATTGAAAAAGGTATTAAGAGAAATAGAAGGTTAGTTGTTTTCCTCTCTCTCTCTCTCTCTCTCTCGCTCGCTACACACACACACACAAAACTCTAATTCTACTCTTATTCCTATACTATTCCTAATACAACTCATATACCACTTCTTATACAAATCATGTTTCCTATCACTTCCCCTCAAGCTATAGTATATACATCATTCATGCGCAGCTTGTCACAAATAAAATCAACTAGTGTCTTCCCAAGAAACATTGTGAGAAGATCTGCCAACTGATGACCAGATAAAACATGTCGAGTTTGAACAATCTTCTCTTCTATATTGTGATGTACCAAATGATAATCCACTTTAATGTGTTTTGTGTGCTCGTGAAATACTGAATTTTCAGCTATGTGATTATCACAGTATAACTTCATATGACACTCTGGAGCAAAACCAAGCTTAGTCAACAAGTCTCTAACCCAAACCAATTCACAAGTTACATTTGTCATCGCACGATACTCTGACTCTGTGCCAAATCATGACACTACACTCTGCTTCTTGCTTTTCTATGACACGAGATTTTCTCTAAGGAAAACGCAAAAGTCTGTGGTAAATCGCCTATCAAGGGGTGATCATGCTCAATCAATACCTGAAAAATCAGCAACTCTGGTTTGTCCACAATCTGAATATAAAAGCCTTTTGAAAGAAGCTTTCCTCAAGTACCTGAGAATCCGTAATACTGCATCCAAATGAGTTATCCTTGGTGTTGAAAGAAACTGACTTACAATACTCACAAGAAATGCAATATCAGGTCTACTTATCATTAGTAATTCAGCTTACCCACTAACCATGATACCTGCCAGGATCAGCTAAGACTCCCTCTGATCTGGTAGGAGCTTGATATTAGCTTTCATGGGTGCATCAGCAGCTCTGCACCCCAACATACTTGCCTTAGAGAGCAGATCAAGTGCATATTTTCTCTAGGAAAGAGTAATTTCCTTCTTGGTCTAGTTATTTCCATGCCTTAAGAAGTACCACAAAAACCAAGATCTTTCTGAAAAATAGTTCTGTGAGTAGCATTTTAGATCTACCATCACATGTGCATTATCACCAGTGATAATAATATCCACATACGCTATAAGGAGTAACCTCTTCTCTTGATGTCATCCAAATACAGAGTGATCCTTCTGAGAACAAGAAAGACCAAAATCCCAAACAATAGAAATAAATCATCCAAACCAAGCTCTTGGCCTCTGGGTGACTGCTACAATTCATACAAAGCCTTCTTCAACATGCACACCTTCCCAGATTCCCCCTGAGCAACAAAAACCTGGTGGTTGCTCCATGTAAAAACCTTCTCGTTAAGAACACTATTGAAAAGCATTCTTTAACATCTAACTTATGGAGGGGCTAATGATGAGTGAAAACCAAAAAAAATAAGAATTCGCACAGACATCAAGTTTGAAACCGATGAGAACGTGTCCTGGTAATCCATTCCATATATCTGAGAATATCCTTTAACAACCGACCGGCCTTCAAACAAGCCAATGACCCGGATTCAGTTTCATAGTGTATACCCACCGACATCTAACTGCTTTCTTCTCGAGAGAAGAGCAGCAAAATCGGAGGTGTTATTCTGTTCTAGAGCCAACATTTCTTCCTTCATGGCATCCTTCCATCCTGAGATAAACAAGGCTTCTGACACAGACTTGAGAATAGAAAATGAATCCATAAAAGAAATAAAGACATGAAAGGAGGGAGATAAGTGTAAATTAGATATAAAGTGAGAAATAAGGTGAGATGTGTAAGTGTGTTTTCCCTTGTGAAGAGCAATGGGAAGATCATCATCAGAGACAGTTGTCAGTAGTAGCATCCCTAAAAGGTAATGCAGATATATTTTACCAATTTGTGATTCGAAGATCAGAACATCAAAAGATGTTGGCATAGGTGCAGTAGAAGCCTGTAAAACTTTGATTGATTCTCCAAACCAGTGAGGAGACTTTGGTTCTCCATGAACAAGTGACAATGTACCTAGATCTATATCAATTAATGATGAAGTATGTACAACTAGTGGATCTTCGATAAGGAAAACATATTATCATCCTCGAACTGTAAGGGAGAAGGCTCATTGTCCGGATTTAGACTAAAAAAATGTGACATCAGCTCACACAAGAAAATGATCAATAATAACATCAATACCCTTTATTGTCCGAGAATATCCAAGAAAAATACATTTGAGGGCACGAGAATCCAGTTTTGTTTTATGAGAATCATTGTTCTGAAAAAACACACCCAAAAATCTTTAGTAACACGGAGAACAAATCCTTTTGAGGACATAATACCGAATATGGGTTTTGATTTTGTAAACAGAAAAAGGAATCTGATTAATTAAATAACATGCTATAAAAACTGCATCACTCAAAAAATATTAGGAACTTTCCTATGAATAAGCATGTGCGAGCAATTTCAAGTAAATGACGGTTTTTACATGCAAAAACACTATTTTGTTAAGTGTATCACATGGAATTGATGAATAATGTCATGTTCAGTCATAAAATTTGTGAAAGATGAACTAAAATATTCTTTAGCATCAAATCTTAAGATTTTCATAGGAGTGTTAAATTGGGTCTTAATCTCAGAACAAAAAATTTGAAATATAAAAAAGATCTCAGAATGAGATTTCATGATGTAAAGCCAAGTAACACGCGAGTAATCATCCACAAAAGTAATGAAATATTAAAAATCAAGTTTGAATTTTACTAAACATAGACCATATACATCTCTGAATGAATCAAATCAAATGGGTGTTAGCCCTTTTATTGATTTTAGTAAGATAAGACATTTGATGATGCTTCCCTAGTTGACAAAACTCATTCGAAAGACCCAACTTGACTAGACTCGAGAACCAAAACTTATAAAAACCGATAAAACGGGATGACCCAACCGACAATGATGATCAAAAAATGAAACTGAATTAAAGAAAGCCAGTTGGAGACCAAGTCCAGATAAAACAATTCGTCTTTCTCACGCCATGTGCCAATCATCTTCTTTGACCCAAGTTCTTGAAATTCAGAAAACATAAGATAAAATTTTACCGAACAATTTAACACTCTAGTAATCTTACTAACTGTTAGTAAACTGAAAGGAAAATTTGTAACATAAAGCACAGATGATAAAGATAGAGAAGATGTAGCATTGACAAGTATTATGCCTTGAACAGAAGAAGTAGAACCATCAGCTAATGCAACCGAGGGAAAAGAACACGTAGAATCAAGAGAACACAATATCTTTGATCCCAGTCATGTGAACAAAAGCTCTTGAATCTATAATTCAAGTAGGAGAACTAGATGAAGTAAGAACAATAATGAGATTACCTGTCCGAACCAAAGTGGCTTTGGAAGAAGGTGGAGCGGATGATGTCTGAAACTGCTAGAACATCTGATACAACTGCTCCTTCATCTGCTTTTCACTGACTAGACTCCTGCTATCGGATTGTTTCTCCTAAGTTGCTCCTGAATGAGCACTACCACGGCCTCTCTCACGACCTTTTCCTCCAAAATCACTCCCCGACCTCTGCTGCTTGTTCTGCCGTGAACCGCAAGAGCAGAACGATCATGGGTCTCCGCGATGGCGAGATTATGTGAATCCGAAGGAACATCATCACATAAGTGGTAAGTATCCTCAAGTGACTTGACAGTAAAACTGCCAATCACACTCGGAGGAGTCTAAGAAAACAAGGACATTAACTTATTTCACCTCTCATGCATCTCCTTCACATGAGCTCTGATAGCAAAAATCTCCTTAACTTCCTCGAAAGTTTGTTGAAGTCAACATAGAACTGAGTCCACATTCGACTTTCTTATTTACTCCTGAGTTGCTCCTGAATGACATCATAGGCTCGACTCAGGTTGATGCCTCCTGCAGTATATCCACAACTCCTTTAGAGTCCTTTTGATGTAAATACAGATCCTGAACACATGGCTCCATGTTGTTCAAGATCAATCCTAGAAGTACATCTTCCTGCCTCTAAGTATGTGTCTTTTGGATGGAGGGATCGTCAGTCAGGTAGTGATTACTCTCCTACTAATATGAATCTCAACAACTCATTTTTACTGTAGAAAGTCATCACCATTCAATTTTCTATTAGTGATCTTCCCAGATACACTCAGCAATTATTGGCTTGATCTCTTCAGCCATCACACAAAACAAGCAAAAGAACCCCTAAATTACAAAAACGCTCAAATCTACATCAAACTTCAACACAAAAGTTTCAAAAAAACATGGGCTTTAATTGCACATCCCTAAAGGACTCTTTTTTTTTGGACTTTAGAGGCTTATACAAGAGAATAGAAGATAGAAGAATAGAAGGCAAGAGAAGGCAATAAAATTGAAGACATGGGCGAGAGAAGAGGTCGTCTGCAGGCTGTGAGGACGAAGATGAAGATTGACCAAGAAAAGATCGTGAGGGTGAGAAGAGACGAGGTCAGATTGAGGCCGCGAGGATGAAGTCGAGATTTACTAGCGAAGTCGAGCTCGTGATCGAGATCTAGAGACGAGGTCGGGATCAGGTTGTGGATCTATTGACGAGGACGAATACGAGATCGGGAGGCGTGGTTGGGTTCAAGTTGTGGATTTGAAGTTGAAGTCGAGGACGAAGTTGGGTTCGGATGCGGATCAGGAGTCGAAGTCGAGGACAAAGTCTTGGTCAGCGTCGAGATGTGAGGTTGGGCAAGTCTGTTGAAGTGGGTTTGGCTGTGGTTTACGAGATCGAGATAGGGACAAGGTTTTGATGGCGAGATCGGAAGCAGGTCAACAAGATTGGGATCGGGTTCTATGTAGAGGATGGATTCTGTGAGAGAATAAAAAGAAGAGAGAAAAAAGAAGAAAGATTAAGGACTAGGGAGAGGGCTCTCAAACCATGAAAAAGGTATTAAGAGAAATAGAAGGTTAGCTGTTTTCCTCTCTTTATTCATATATATAGATACATGAAACTCTAATTCTACTCCTATTCAGATACTTCCTAATACAACTCATATACCACTCCTTAAACAAACAATGTTACCTAACATACATATCCAAGATATGTTCCCAAACTGCTAGAGTGTAAGCTTAACAGAATTGGCTAAGGATAAAAATTTGTAACAATCTTTTCTCATTATCTGAAACAGACGTCAAGTGCAGACAAAGTAAATAGGTTCTAAGCAGAAAATCTCATATTCAAACTTATGGTGTGAAAATCCAATACTGACATTGATGCGTAATCTTTCTCCTCTCGAGGTATCTACAACCAGCTTGGACTCAGTATCTGAATATAAAAATAATCCTGCATAGATTTAAAGTAAAGGATGAGGCACCTGAAACATTACTAGCATTCCCAAGATCTACAGACATTTGAAATATAAAGCTTTCCAGCTCAGAAAGAAATTCAACGAGATTAATTGGAAAAACTCAGGAAAAGTTCATAGAATTGCTTATTCAAACTAAAAGCAGTGCATGACACAGCTTTGAGGTGCAAAGAAGCATATCTCATACCATTTGCAGAGGTGTACATTAATCCAACCAAGAAAAGACTGTTTAACAAATATTTAAATTTACAGAAATGAGATACAAAGAAATTCCAACACATAGGGACTCCAGATTCTCAGCAAACTTGAAGAGGAAAATCACGGTGGAGGGGCGACAATATTAGTGCATGTGTTCTAATGTTTATATAATGCTATTGAGTATTTGTTTACTTATTTTTCTATATTGTGCAACAGTCTAGTGACTTGGGGATAATTTATGCCTAACTATAAGAAAAGAAAATTAGCACCCAAGTGTGGGGGAATTGGGTCCTTACCATGTGACCTTGACAAACTTGATCTAATCTAAATTTAGGAGGGTGTCTTAATATACCAGATGTTGATCCTATCATGGATAATAAGGTGCATTGAGGCAGGGATGCACCTCATGGGAGCAGAAGATGAGGTCCAATATGAAAACAGTACAATATCAAGAAGCCTATTAAATGAAAGTGGGTCTGGAAGGCAAAAAGATAACAGTGTGTGATTGACATGAATTTATACCATTTTATTGCTCTCATTTATCTATATTTTTGTATATAAATAATGTTACTCGAGTGTTTTTAGTGATTTTGCAATACAGGTTTACCAAAAGAAGAAAAGACCGCAATTTAACATTTTAGAAGAGTGGCCAAGCTAAAAAGAGCTTTAATGGAAGACTTGATGTTGCCGGGACTACTCTACAGCTATTGAAGATCACATGCAAGAAAGCTATACAACTAAATTAAAGAAATTGAAGTCCAGTAGAGCTGAGAAGCAGTTTCACAAAAATTCAGGGGCTTAAATGCAAATTATCGTTGAAATTCTAATTTGTAAATTGTTATTCCCTTTTCTGTGTAAAGTTGTATTTGTGGTGGACCTTTATGTAAAGTAGCCTAATCCTAAGATATAAATATCCTAGGGTTTGGGCTGCTTTTGATTTTGGCCACATTATCTCATTTTCTCTGCAATTTATTCTGTTAAATACTCTTTCTCCAACAACCTTTGCTTTTACTCAACTTTAAATCTGTAAGTTCATAATTGTGTAATCATTGGAATTTTTATTCTCTTGTCGTGTCATTTTCCGATAAGAGATTAGAGCGAGTGGGACTTGTAGAAGGCGGCAGTCGAAGGGATCCTGCCTCGAACAGCGTGCATAGGGAAGACTTGCACACGAGCGGGGGTTGTGAGCCCGCATTGTGGGGTCCACGGCAAGGGCCTAAGGAGCGACAAAGGTTAAGAATTTATACACATTCAGTTTGTGCACATTCATTTTATGCACACAAAGTACTATAGCCATGCAATTTTTTTTTCATCTATGCACATGGTGGGGCCCACGGCCTGAGGACATGTGCGCTTGTGGCAAGTACTCCTCCTTCTTCCTTTTAATTAATTCGAAGTAGGCAATTAGATTATTAATTAGTGATTTTATATAGTTTAGATAATATAGACTTAGATTTTTTGTTGAAGTTTTGTTAGATTAATGAATTAATATTTCATGATTAATTTGTTATTGAATTAATTATGGATAGCTAAATTTTCCGCAAGTGTCTAGGGGAGATGAACCTTGGCTAGACTATCTTGTGGACATCCGTTAGTTCTCCTATTTAGGGTTGTGCATCGATTAACCTACCACTTTTAGGAGATTATTTCTAAAACCACTAGATATTCGACAGGTTATGTGTCTGGGGTTAATGGTCCATGCTTAGGGTTTTACTATTTTTTTCGCATTTAATTTAAGTTGTTGGTTTTTTCGCATTTAATTTAGGTACAATATCATGTACTTAGATTTAGTGTTCAGACTTAATTTACCTATTAGTAGTAGAGATTTAGTGAGTAACAACAGACCAGTATAGAGACTGAGGTTGACCGCTTGATGCTAGTTTAGGGGGATTCAATCCTTGGTGCTTGACTTTTCTTAGATTAACACATAATTTAGAACAAACTCTTACAAAATTTTTAACAAATCGCCTAGAAGTGTTGAAACTGTAAGAAATATTTGTCCCTGTGGATCAACCCTCAGGTGCTAAATCGAACGACCATGCACTTGTGGTAAATTAAAACATGAGAGTGAAATTCCCTATCAAGTTTTTGGCGCTACTGCTGGGGACACGGTGTTCTATCTTTTAGTTTTGACACTTTTACCGGATTGTAAAAATTCAAAAATTCAAAAAAAACAAAAATTCATAAAAATCATTAAAAAAAATCCCTATCCCCATGGCTTATCCAAATTCATTTGATACGATCCGTTCTATAGGCCAGGCCCTCCTTTCCATCCACCAACCTCTTCCGGACTTTAATGAATACATCCATCCTACGAACTACTCATTTTCTTCATATCATCACATGAATTGTCATCACTGTCAAGATTCAAATCATCCTTCAGAATAGTGTCTTTCGATAGGGCATTCGTTAGGACTAGGTCAAAATCAATTCTACACATTTCAAGGATCTTCCGACAAACCATATCCATCAAATTTCAATTTGGGTTGTTGGAATTATTTTGATTCTGAACAGGACCAATCACTTACAAATTATTCTCAATCCAATTGATCCTACACTGAACCATCACCTCCATCTTGGGGATTTAATAATGATCATGAGAAGCTGATGAGTACATTAGAGGAAAGTTTTGAATCCATGCAGCAGATTATGGTCGAAACCAATCAGCAATTAATCGAGGAATGTGCTCACATGGATAAAATAATGACTCATCTCAGTTAACCAGTTTCAACCACAAATCCAGATCAAGCTCAAGAGTTCCATCAATCAACACTAGAGGAAGCTTTGAAACCTTAGGCAAACTTCAAAGCAAGTGCTCTCTGACAAAAACTGCTTAAACAGGCCAACAAGTGAGTCGGTTAGTGAGCAAGAGAAGGATTCCTTTCTACTCAACAAGTTCCTGAGCCAATACCGACTCGACCCATGTCAATTCAAAGCACATCAACTTTCATAAAATGAACAAAGTCCAAACTGTGAGACCCGAAGAGTAAATCATGGACCATAGTGATATGCCAACTTATTCCATCGAGATGCCCTTTGAATCCTCATTATTTCATTTTAATCAATTTGAAGAGCTTGAATATGAGAAGCAGGTTGAGAAATTGTACATGTGCATGAAGCCTATAACTTGGATGATGATCAACTGTGTTTAGATGAATTATGTATAGGTGATTTAGATACACATACACCTCCTGTGGAGCAAGTTGAATCTTCTTGTGAGGATGCATATTTGGATGATGAGCCCTTAATTCTTAATGAATTGTTTAAGAATAAGTGCGATCATAGTGGTGAGAAAATATACGTTGAGAATCTTAAATTTAGAGTTCCCTTTGAGAAAAGAAAACTCGATTTGAGTATCTTAACTTTCGATGAGCCAACCAATGATCAAGCTTTTGAAAACATGATTCAAGAATCTCTAATTGATCAAAGCTTTGAAAACCTATTTGAAGACAAACTCATATATTTAGATGAATCAGTTAGGAATGCTTTGGTTAGTTACACACCTCCAAAGAAAATTATTGATCCAAGTTTTGAGGTGATGTTTGAGGATGAGCTTAAATTCCTATGCAATTATATTGTGGATACTTGAATTATATTGTGTGATAATGATAAATTTGTGAGGAGAAGGTGTGGGAAGAAGAGGAGGAGATGGAGGAAAGTGATGAACAAGTTGGAGAGGTTGAAATTAAAGATGACAAAAAGATTGACCTCTCCAATTTGTCCCTTGAAGAGAACCCATTAGAATGATGGGAAGCGAGCTCGAAGGAATAGACCAAGAAAGATCTAGGTGTGTGGGAGACGTGAGTTGTACATATGTATATATTTGTTTTATTTTTCTATCTTAGTGAGTAGGTTATAGTGAGTCTTTTATGTATTTTTTCTCTAATGTGTCCAGTATATTGTAAGTGATACAGGATAAGCGAGAATCATTCAAACACACGAGAAGTCTTTTGGTTGCCTTTGCAGCTGGCTTATTCAGTGCGCTATGAGTATTTCTAATTCCAGCATATTCATTTCACATATTTTACTCATGTATGCTTGAATTAGATGTATTCTTTGATTGTGTGCACATATGTGGATGTCTGTACTATATGCTATACTCGTTCTATCTCTGTATTCATGTATGTGCATGAAGACATGGCACAATTTAGGTGTGAGAGAGATTCACTTGTTTTCTTTTCTTTTTAGGGTCTTTATTGTCTTCTATTAAAGAATGAAAATTTTTTGAAAAAATATTAAAAAAAGAATTTTTTTAAAAAAAAATCTACTAATAGCTAGCTAGTGTATAAGTGAATAAGTATGCATGAGTAGATTTTAAAGGTGAAATCAAAATGAAAAAGTAGAGTTTTAAAATAAAGTGTAGAATCTAAAAACTGACATGTCATCTAAACTTAGTTTAAGTGATTATGTACTAAATATCACTTACACTATTAGTTCATAGGCTTGAGATGTAGACAACTGGAAGACTTAAAAAAATGGTTTTAAAACATTATAAAAAGAATTAATTAAAGTCTTATTTTGTGGCCTTAGTTGCATGAGTAATTAAGTTTGTATGAGTGTTTCTACACTTAATGCCCTAAGACCATCTGGTTTGGGAGCATTAGCCCAAAGCTCGTTACATGGGTAGCTGAGAAAGCCTAATAGGATAAAACACTAAAAAAATCAATGATTTTAATTATCAATTAGTTAGGTGCCTTGACCTCAAGAAGCCTTAGTATTTACACGGAAGATAATTAAAAGTGTTTAAAAAAAGAAAAAAGAAAAATTATTATTACAAAATAAGTATGAAAGTTGGAGTCATATATTCCCAAACTTTAGAACTATATTACTATCATAGGGAGCATATGATCTGAGCCTTAGGATAGGTGACGTAAAGTTTAGGATTCAAACTTTTATTACATAAATAAATATGATTTCTTGAATTGAGATTTTACTTGAAAATGAAACTCTTGAAAACTTAGGATCTTATTTGCTAGTTGACTTGTGTAGATAAAAATATGATTTTTTTCTTGATTTTTGTTTATCCTTATTTTATTTTTGTTTATTTCTTAATCTCATTTTTTATGAACTTTATGGGTACAATCCACTGAAAACCCTCACGAGACACAACTCGTCCTATAGGGGTAACTTAAGGGTTTAACGGCTTGTTGCACGTGCTAAGTGCAACCATGATTTTTACGAAAGTGAGTCAGATTAGGTTAGCTTTATTTTTCTTTTATTTGTTTTGCTCGAGAACTAGCAAAAGATAAGTGTAGGGGCATTTGATTGACATGAATTTATACCATTTTATTGCTCTCATTTATATATATATTTTTGTATATAAATAATGCTACTCGAGTGTTTTTAGTGATTTTGCAATACAGATTTATCAAAAGAAGAAAAACTGCAATTTAGCATTTTAGAAGAGTGGCCAAGCCAAAAACAGCTTTAATGGAAGATTTGATGTTGTCGGGACTACTCTACAAGTATTGAAGATCACATGAAAGAAAGCTATACAACTAAATCAAAAAGTTGAAGTCCAGTAGAGCTAAGAAGCAGTTTCACAAAAGTTCAGGAGTTTAAATGCAAATTATCGCTGATAAATTGTTATTCATTTTTCTGTGTAAAGTTGTATTTATGGTGGACCTTTATGTAAAATAAGCCTAATCCTAAGATATAAATATTCATGTAAAGGCTAGGGTTTGGGTTGCTTTTGATTTTGGCCACATTATCTCATTTTCTCTGCAATTTATTCCGTTAATACTCTTTCTCCAACCTTCTTTGCTTTTATTCTAACTTCAATTCTGTAAGTTCATAATTGTGTAATCATTGGAATATTTATTCTCTTGTCGTGTCATTTTCCGATAAGGGATCAGAGTGAGTGGGGCTTGCAGAAGGCGGCAGTCAAAGGGATCCAGCCTCGAACAGCGTGCATAGGGAAGACTTGCACACGAGCGGGGGTTTGAGCCCATAATGTGTGGGGTCCACGGCAAGAGGCTAAGGAGCGACAGAGGTTAAGAATTTATACATATTCAGTTTGTGCACATTCATTTTATGCACACAAAGTACTAAAGCAATCAATGGAGCCATGCAATTTTTTTTCTCATCTATGCACATGGTAGGGCCCACGGCTGAGGCCATGTGCGCGTGTTTCCTTTTAATTAATTCAAAGTAGGCAATTAGATTATTAATTAGTGATTTTATTTAGTTTAGATAATTTAGACTTAGATTTTTTGTTGAAGTTTTGTTAGATTAATGAATTAATATTTCATTATTAATTTGTTATTGAATTAATTATGGTAGCTAAATTTTCCGCAAGCGTCTAGGGGAGATGAACCTAGGCTTAGCCTATCTTGTGGACATTCATTAAATCTCTTATTTAGGATTGTACATCGATTAACCTACCACTTTTAGGAGATTATTTCTAAATCCACTAGATATTCGACAGTTATGTGTCTTGGGTTAATGGTCATACTTAAAAATTACTATTTTTTTCGCATTTAATTTAAGTTGTCGATTTTTTCGCATTTAATTTAAGTTGTCAGTTTTTTTCGCATTTAATTTAGGTACAATACCATGTACTTAGATCTAGTGTTCAGACTTAATTTGCCTATTAGGAGTAGAGATTTAGTGAGTAACAATAGACTAATATAGAGACTGAGGTTGACCGCTTGATACTAGTTTAAGGGGATTCGATCATTGGTGCTTGACTTTTCTTAGATTAACGCATAATTTAGAACAAACTCTCACAAAGCTTTTTACCAATTCGCCTAGAAGTGTTGAAACTGTAAGAAATATTTGTCCCTGTTGATCGACCCCCAAGTGCTTAATCGAACGACCGTGCATTTGCGGTAAATTAAAATGAGAGTGAATTCTCCCTATCAAGTTTTTGGCACCACTGCTGGGGACACGGTGTTCTATCTTTTAGTTTTGACACTTTTATCAGATTGTAAAAAAAATCAAAAATTCTAAAATTCTAAAAAAAATCAAAATTTCATAAAAATCATTAAAAATCCCTTTCCCCATGGCTTATCCAAATTCATTTAATACGATCCGTTCTATAGGCCAGGCCCTCCTTTCTATCCACCAACCTCTTCCGAACTTTAATGAATACATCCATCCTACGAACTACTCATTTTCTTCATACCATCACATGAGTTGCCATCACTGTCAAGATTCAAATCATCCCCCAGAATAGTATCTTTTGATAGGGAATTCGTTAGGACTAGGTCAAAATCAATTTCACACATTTCAAGGGCCTTCCAGCGAACCCTATCCATCAAATTTCAATTTGGGGTGTTGGAATTATTTTGATTCTACACGGGACAAATCACATACAAAATTATTCTCAATCCAATTGGTGCTACACTAAACCATCACCTCCATCTTGGGGATTTAATAATGATCATGAGAAACAAATGAGTATATTAGAGGAAAGTTTCGAATCCATGCAGCAGATTATGGTCGAAACCAATCAGCAGTTAATCGAGGGATGTGCTTACATGTACAAGATAATGACTCGTCTCAGTCAACCTGTTTCAACCACAAGTCCAGATTAAGTTCAAGAGTTTCATCAACTTTCACAAATTGAGTTCAATGGCAATCAGGTGGAAAAGAAATGAACACTAGAGGAAGCTTTTGAAACCTTCAGGCAAACTTCAAAGCAAGTGCTCTCTGACATTAAAAACTGCCTAAACAGGCCAGCAAGTGAGTCGATTAGTGAGCAAGAGAAAGAGCCCTTTTCTACTCAACTAGTTCCTGAGCCAATACCGACTCGACCCACGTCAATTCAAAGCACATCAACTTTCATAAAATGAAAAAGTCCAAACTGTGAGACTTGAAGAGCAAATCGTGGACCATAGTGATATGCCAACTTATTCCATCAAGATGCCCTTTAAGTCCTCATTATTTCATTTTAATTAATTTGAAGAGCTTGAATATGAGAAGCAGGTTGAGGAAGTTGTACATGTGCATGAAGCCTGTAACTTGGATGATGCTCTGTGTTTAGATGAATTATGTATAGATGATTTGGATACACATACACCTCATGTGGAGCAAGTTGAATCTTCTTGTGAGGATGCATATTTGGATGATGAGCCCTTAATTCTTAATGAATTGTTTAAGGATGATTGCGATCATAGTGGTGAAAAAACATTTGAATTTAGAGTTCCCTTTGAGAAAAGAAAACTCGATTTGAGTATCTTAATTTTCGATGAGCCAACCAATGATCAAGCTTTTGAAAACATGATTCAAGAATCTCTAATTGATCAAAGCTTTGAAAACCTATTTGAAGACGAACTCATATATATATATATATATATATATATATATATATATATATATATATATATATATATGAATCGGTTAGGGACGCTTTGGTTAGTTACACGCCTCCAAAGAAATTATTGATCCAAATTTTGAGGTGATGTTTGAGGATGAGCTTATATTCCTAGGCAATTATATTGTGGATACTCTAATTATATTGTGTGATAATGATAAATTTGTGAGGAGAAGGTGTGGGAAGAAGAGAAGGAGGAGATGGAGGAAAGTGATGAACAAGTTGGAGAGGATGAAATGAAAGATGACAAAAAGATTGACCTCTCCAATTTGTCACTTGAAGAGAACCCATTGGAATGATAGGAAGCGAGCTCGAGGGAATAAACCTAGAAAGATCTAGGTGTGTGGGAGACGTGAGTTGTACATATGTATATATTTGTTTTATTTTTCTTTCAGTCTTAGTGAGTCGATTATAGTGAGTCTTTTATGTATTTTTCTCTCTGATGTGTCCAGTATATTGTAAGTGATACAAGATAAGCGAGAATCATTCAAACACACGAGAAGTCTTTTGGTTGCCTTTGCAGCTGACTTATTCGGTGCACTATGATTATTTCTAATTCTAGCATATCTTATTTCACATATTTTACTCATGTATGCTTGAATTAGATGTATTCTTTGGTTGTGTGCACATATGTGGATGTGTGTATTATATGCTATACTCGTTCTATCTCTGTATTCATGTATGTGCATGAGGACATGATACAATTTAGGTGTGGAGGAGATTCACTTGTTTTCTTTTCTTTTTAAGGTCTTTATTGTCTTCTATTAAAAAATGAAAATTTTTTGAAAAAAATATTAAAAAAGAAAATTTTTAAAAAATCTACTAATAGCTAGCAAGTGTATAAGTGAATAAGTATGCATGAGTAGATTTTAAGGTGAAATCAAGATAAAAGAGTCTAAGAGTTCTAAAATAAAGAGTAGAATCTAAAAACTGACATGTCATCTAAACTTAGTTTAAGTGATTATGTACAAATAGGACTAGCACTATTAGTTCATAGGCTTGGGATGTTGACAGCTGGAAACTTAAAAAAATGGTTTAAAATATTATAAAAAAGAATTAATTAAAGTCTTATTTTGTGGCCTTAGTTGCTTGAGTAATCTGCATGAGTGTTTCTACACTTAATGCCCTAAGACCATCTGGTTTGAGAGCATTGGCCCAAAGCTCGTTACATGGGTAGCTGAGAAAGCCTAATAGGACAAGACACTTAAAAAAAATCAATGATTTTAAAAGTGTTTACAAAAGAAAAAGAAAAAATTATTATTACAAAATAAGTATGAAAGTTGGAGTTAAATATTCCCAAACTTTAGAACTATATTACTATCATATGGTGCATATGATCTGAGACTTAGATAGGTGGCGTAAAGTTCAGGATTCAACCTTTATTTTATAGACAAATATGATTTCTTGAATTGAGGTTTTACTTGAAAATGAAACTCTTGAAAACTTAGGATCTTATTTGCTAGTTGACTTGTGTAAATAAAAATGATTTTTTTATTGATTTTTGTTTATCCTTATTTTATTTTTGTTTAAAATTTTGTGGGTACAATCCACTGAAAACCCTCAAGAGACAAAACTCATCATTTAGGGGTAACCTAGGGGTTTAACAGCTTGTCGCACGTGCTAAGTGCAACCGTGATTTTTACGAAAGTGAGTCAGATTAGGTTAGCTTTGTTTTTCTTTTATTTGTTTTGCTTGAGGCCTAGCAAAATATAAGTGTGGGGGTATTTGATTGACATGAATTTATACCATTTTATTGCTCATTTATCTATATTTTTGTATATAGATAATGTTAAGTGTTTTTAGTGGTTTTGCAGTATAAGTTTACCAAAAGAAGAAAAGACTATAATTTAACATTTTAGAAGAGTGGCCAAACCAAAAAGAGCTTTAATAGAAGACTTGATATTGTGGGACTGCTTTACGGCTATTGAAGATCACATGCAAGAAAGTTATACAACTAAATCAAAGAAGTTGGAGTCCGGTGGAGCTGAGAAGCAGTTACACAAAAGTTCAGGGGCTTAAATGCAAATGATCAATGAAATTCTAATTTGTAAATTGTTACCCTTTTCTGTATAAAGTTGTATTTGTGGTGAAACTTTATGTAAAATAGTCAAATTTTAAGCTATAAATATCCATGTAAAGGCTAGGCTTTGGGCTGCTTTTGATTTTGGCCACATTATCTCATTTTCTCCGCAATTTATTCTGTTAAATACTTTCTCCAGCAACCTTTGCTTTTACTCTAACTTCAATTCCATAAGTTCATAATTGTGTAATCATTGGAATTTTATTCTCTCATCGTGTCATTTTCCGATAAGGGATCAGAGCGAGTGGGGCTTGCAAAAGGCGGCAGTCGAAGGGATTCTACCTCGAACAGTGTGCATATGGAAGACTTGCACACGAGCGGGAGTTGTGAGCCCACATGCGTGGGGTCCACGCGCAAGGGGCTGAGGAGCGACAGAGGTTAGGAATTTATACACATTCAGTTTGTGCACATTCATTTTATGCACGCAAAGTACTATAGCAATCAATGGAGCCATGCAATTTTTTTCTCATCCATGCCATGGTGGGGCCCATGGCCTGTGGCCATGTGCGCTTTCAGCAGGTACTCCTTCCTTTTAACTAATTCGAAGTAGGCAATTAGATTATCAATTAGTGATTTAATTTAGTTTAGATAATTTAGACTTAGATTTTTTGTTTAGGAAGTTTTATTAGACTAATGAATTAATATTTCATGATTAATTTGTCACTGAATTAATTATGGATAGCTAAATTTTTCGCAAGTATCTAGGGTAGATGAACCTAGGCTAGACTATCTTGTGAACATCCGTTAGATCTCCCATTTAGGGTTGTGCATCGATTAACCTACCACTTTTAGGAGATTATTTCTAAAACCACTAGATATTTGACAGGTTGTGTCTGGGGTTAATGGTTCATGCTTAGGGTTTTACTGTTTTTTTCGCATTTAATTTAAGTCGCTTTTTTTTAACCTTTGATGAATCATGTAATTGAACAATACACTGTACTTAGATCTAGTGTTCTGACTTAGTTGCCTATTAGGAGTAAAGATTTGGTGAGTAATAACAGACTGGTATGAAGACCAATGTTGACCGCTTGATACTAGTTTAGGAGATTCGATCCTAAATACTTGACTTTTCTTAGATTAACACATAGTTTAGAACAAACTCTCACAAAACTGTTTACCAATTCACCTAGAAGTGTTGAAACTGCAAGAAACACTTGTCCCTATGGATCAACCCTGAAGTGCTACATCGAACGAACGTGCATTTGTGGTAAATTAAAACAGGAGAGTGAAATCTCCCTATCAGTGTGATAGTTGGTCTTTAGCTACAACTAAAAGCTTGCTCAAAGACATCAGAAAAAGAAGTTGAAACAAACTCTCCCTAACAGATTACTAGATAGAGAACGGAGCAGCAACTGTAGTGCTGCATTACATAAAGATTTCAAGGTTTATGCCTGTACAGAAACAAACTAGGTGCCGACACCAAAATTTGACCGAGTTATCAAGGACTATGGCATTTACAAATTTGAAGAGGCTTGTATATATTGAAAAAGGTTTTTTGCAGGAAGCTTAGTCTCCTATGTGATTAAATTTGATAAATTCTGTCTCATTACAAATAATATCAAATCAAAAGCAGTGGGTAAGACGATGTGGTTGCCTAGTCAGGCTTAGGATAAAAGATTTCTGTATTGTACGGATCAAATTTGTAAAGAATAAGATCATAAAAACAAAGTAATAGAACTTAGAAGTGAATTAACCAGTTAGATTAAGGATCGAACAACATTTTAGAAATCAATTATCAGTTATGCGGCAGCATGCAGGCTTTTGCGCACACTACACAAACTGCACAAAGAGCTGGATAAGTACAATCAATTCTACATCTGAGTATATGAAACAATTAAAAAAAAGATTCCTTGGTTGAAAACTTGATAATTTCATAAAAGGCCACAGCAGCAGAACATAATACGGTTCACACTGGACCAGAAATCTGTTTTAACTCCTGGAAACACTTATAGTAAACAAGTAGTACTGGATCACATGATAGGTACCTAAAAGAGACAAAATTTTAAGCTTGCAGTTGTGCAGAAAATCTTATACTTAAAGCAGCTTTGTGATGGATTCTAGAATCTATTCTGACATAGTTGTCCAAATGACAAAGTTGCACATTGATTATGATTCCTTTCTGTGAGTACAGTTTGTCTACGTCACATGAAGCAAATGAAGATGCCGCAGAGGGCCGCTGAGGCATAACAATTTAATCACACGTCATCTCCTAGAAAAGCAACCTGATAATTGCAGATTTCTCCACAAAAATCACGGATAGCGCCTTGATTAGTTTGTCTATAATTTTGCAGAAAGATTCTGAACAGTGTTTGATAACTTGTTTTTAGTTACTTGTTCTTCAATTGGAGTTTCAGTTTTAGGACAGAGTTTTGGAATTTTTCTATTTTAATAAATTAAACTTTTTTCAATAAAACATAAATATTTTACATTTTTCTTTCTTTCTATTTCTCTGTATATTGCAGGCAACAGTTGTTTGACCATGTAACCTTTGCCATTCCTATGGAGCATTTGCTCGCTGACTGTTGATGGGATGGCGTATCATAAGCAATTTTTTACAGTTTTTTAAAGCAAGTGTTTTTTTCATCAAAATTGGATGTTTGTTAACTGATATATAAAAGGAGCTTCTTACCACACAAAAAAAAAAACAAAGTAAAGCGGACGCCCACAGAACCTAAAATTTCAGATTTCTTTCAACCGCAAAATCAGAAAGCCTGCCCGTTTGATTTCCTACGTTCTCTCCTGGTTTCCTTCTTACATGATCTCTAATGCAATCTAGCATTTTAACCAAATTTTTAGTATTCTCTCTATTTCTCTCTGCTCATCCAAACTTATTCTCCGCACGCCCGTTTTTATCCAAACTTTCTCCGACAAATATATTCCAAATACTGATCTATTTTTAACAAGCACTTAATGTCCATACGTGAAACACCAAACTCTTGGATTTGAGACCAGAGGCAAAGCAATACTTTCAGCAGCAGTAAGAGATACTGTCCTATAAAACTTGACTCAAGCATAATGGCAAAAACGTCATGCTTCTTACTCTCCGAGGCTAAGAAACATGCACACAAACAGAGGATATGAATACAACGTGATGAAGACATGATGACACAACAATTCCTTAGAAAGTTGGGCATGCAAACACGGTGATGTGACAATAGAGTATACGTACACACAGAATGCAGGCATAAACAGACTCGAAGACATTGGTAATTATGCACATAAAATTCTCTTCTTCGCAACATGGTAGCAAGTTCAAGAGTGGCTCTTTTGTCTTGAGGGAAGTAAAACACTTAAAGATGAATTTAAGAAATTATGTATACACAAATTGTCTTCTATTGAAGACATTAACGAATTCATGAATAGCTCTTTCTAAACAAGTGTAAGCTAGAAGAGACAGCAGTAGACTAATTAAATTTTGTTACAATATTGAGCAATAATTGAATTAATTGAATTTACCTGCTCTTTTTCAGATGTGTTTGTGAGTGAGTGAAAGTGCGCGCGCGCGCGCGCGCGCGCGCGTGCGTGTGTGTGTGTGTGTGTGTGTGTGTGTGTGTGAGAGAGAGAGAGAGAGAGAGAGAGAGAGAGAGGCAGCATTAGGATTTTCAATTTATATGCTCCAACCAATAGACCTAAGCAACCTGCATTATCATCTGCTTGTTTTCAGCCAAGTTGATGATTAAGAAAAAGATTAATCATTCCCTCATTTTTAATTTTAGGCACTCTATATGGTTTATATCAAGATGAATTGAGTAGTTTTGCAAATCTAATAACCGATCCTTGGATTTGAATTGGGAACATTTGGCTCCAAATCATTCCTAAAGGAACCAAGTCTATCTCTATGTAGAGACATAATATATAAAAGGAGAGTGCAGTAATAAATAATACATAGGTAGTTGTGCACATGTAAATGCTCCAACAAACACATACACACACATTTGTAACAATGATAGAATAAACTAACATGTCATTCCTTTACCACTTTCCACAAAAAAATAGATCTTCAGTCTTAAAATTTTCATGGAATAGCTTAATGTATCTCATTGCATATACTGAAATGAATGTTTGAAAACGTGGAATCAGTCATGGCTCCGGTTCGCATTTTTATGTATTGATATTTGAGAGTTTTGGCATCTTTGACAATTTTCAGAATAAATTTTTTAATCAACAAGCCTAAGGAAAATTTAGTATTTAAAACATACAAAAAATGTACGGCAACAGGCAACATTTTTGACATTTTTTCTGAATACTTGATTAAATTAGATTAAATCTCAATGAAATCTTGTATAATGGAATAGTTGATTCGGCAAGAAATGTGCTATTTGAACAAATAATCTAAATAATCTAACTCACATGAATAATTTGAAAAGCTAAATTTTGGAGAAAATGAGTTTAAGTTTCTTTTATTTATTACTAAGCATATGGAGAATTGAGTTCTAGTAATCAAAGAAGATGGTGTTTGTAATAGGTTTATTCTAATTTAGCAATTCAGTTAGAATCAAAGTTATGAGCCAAACCCAGTATAATAAAAAGATCTATTGAGACAAAAATGATAACCCAATGGTGCAATTTATTACTTTTAATTAGAGTAAACACAACAAAAGAGGTTTTATTTTGAGATAAAGCAACCCCTCAAGTCTATCATTAATTAGTTGGATTTTGGTAGATATAAGAACTACCTAATTAATTAATAGAGTTATTTAGTTATAGAGTCCTAACAATATTCGGAATCTTATAAAGTCCTACTATTAGTTTGAGTCGGATTTGGTTATGTATGGAATTTATATAATGAGAGATTTGCTCATAATTTTATGTAATTATAAGATGTAGTCCTTTGTACTTTCACGTGGTATCAGAACCCGAAGGGTTTCGATCCAAATCTCCACCCCGACGTGTCCTCGCTATCTTTCTTTTTCTTTCTTCTTTCAATAATTCTTCATTCATCTTTCTTTCTTTTTCTCTCGTTCACCACCAAAAAAACAGAGTTATTGTTTACGAGAACTGTTTATCGCGGTTATTGTTCATGTGTAGTGCTCATCACGGTTTAGTGATCATCAATATTGTATATCATGAGAATTGTTTATCAGAATACTATTCACCACTGGTTCCTTCAATTCATATTTGTCTTTAGGAATTCTTCTTCAACAATTCTTCGATCACAATTTTCATCTACAGCAATTTGTTTTTGGCAATCATCAAAAAGTTTCACATTCACGTTTTGGTTCAAATTTGAGACCACTTCATAATTAATCTGGATCGGAATTCTGAAATTGTTCTAGCCATAAATCATTGTACCAATATACGACTGTAAATGGATAATATTTGAATTGGATTTATGCATCCAGAATCTCAATCTGATAAGAATGCTTTACCCGGATCCCGATCTGAATCCGAATCCAATTGGGCAATTTGATCAGATTTTGATACGAACCCAAAAGAATTCAGTTTCGGGTTCAGATTCAAATTTTCCTATATACTATACCCCCATCAATCTGAGTCATGTCTAATAAACTAGATTTGAATCTGACCTGGAATTGCTTCGGGTGTAATATTCTATATTTTAGCTCAATCTGAATCCAATTCAGGTCAGAAACTTTCAAATTTGAATCCAAATTTCTACCTAACACTCAGATCGGGTTTTTGGCCTTTTGAGTATCATTTACGACTCTAAATAGAGACCATTTTGAATGATTCGGGGTATATTCCTAGGTTTTTGAATGTGTGGGACATAGGGGTGCAAATGGATGCGGAAAATCTGCGGATATCCACATTCGTCTCCACAAAAATTGCGGATTAGGGTATATTAAATCCGGATCCGGGCAGATATGGATTTGGATTCGGATGTGGTTTTCAAAAACAATGCAGATCATATGCAGATAGAATTTTAAATTGGCGGATATGGATACAGATATCCGCATATTAAATAATATAAATACATCATACATACTATTCTGTCTTAATAAGTATTAATTATAGCATCAATACATATTAAGTATTGATTAATTTTCCAAATTCCTAAACTCTCTGGCTCTCCCTCTCCCAAACTCTCTTGCTCTCGGCTCTCATCCAAATTCACCCAACCCAAATTTAGGATTTGGTTTCTCTCTCCGGCGAGGTGGGCGGTGTTCAGCAAGCACAGCGACGACAATCAACGATGACGATGGAGGTGCTCTGTGCGTGTGTGTGTGTGTGTGTGTGTCAACGACTCTACTCGTCCCACCCCCCCCACCCCCGTCTCTCCACTCACGCTCTCTCTCCCCTCTTTGTCAATGCACCGGTGATACTCGCATCCTCCCCTCTCCCCTCTCTGTCAACTACGATGGAGTAATCCTCCAACATCCTCCACTTCCATATCCATAAGAAGCAATCAAGATGTTGGAACAGTCAATCGTGAAATTTAGAGTTCCTTGCTTAGCTTATTGAAAGGTTGATAATGATAAAGTGGTGACATATTAGCATATAGGTGTGTACTTGAGAATTTCAGTTATTTTAAACCATCTAGTAGTTACACATTCGTCAGGGACCACATGGATTATTGATAATGGAACAAAAAATGAGTGTTTTAAACAAGCTTCGTGTACACTTGAATTCCAACATTATTTACTCGATGCTATTAGATTAACAATATCATAGTAGTTTGTTATTGTATTGCATTTTCTACTCCTTTAGTTAAGATAAATTGCAATATAAGTACATCCGTTTAGTCTATTTATAATTGTATCCGTTTTTCACGTATCTGATTTGTATCATATCTGATGTCTGATTTTGGTGGAAACAGATATCAATTTTTAACATCCGACAATATTTGTATTGTATATGTATTCATATTCAAAAGTCGGAAACGGATACGGATATGGTAAAGGCTATATCCAATCCGTATCCGATCCGTTTACACCCCTAGTTGGACACATTGGTGAGTACTGATTGGACTGATTCTACTTGGCTTGATCAATCATGCACAAGTAGTGGCAAATCAACATTGTTTCAAGATGATCAAAGAAGACCATGACGGCTTTACATTCAGTTTTTGGTTTTGAAGTTGTGTTTTGTAAGACCACAAGAGAGGATCAGGATCCCAGGGAAGATCATTTGAGGGCCTGTTTGGTTTTTAGAAGAGGGGGGAGAGAGATGAAGAGAGAATGAAGAAGAGTTGGAAGAAATTTCTTCCTCTCTTCATGTGTTTGTTTGTCCAAATTTGAAGAGGGTGAAGAGAGATGATGTTTTGATTAAAAAATAATTTTGTTACATGAAGTGTGCTCCTCTCTTCTTGTGTTGTTTGTCCAATTTTGAAGAAGAGAAGAGAAAAGAATGAAGAGAGATGAGTGGTTTTAATTAAAAAGTAATTTTTTTGCATGGAGAAGTGTGATCCTCTCTTCATCCCAAATTTTGTGATGAAGAGAAATTGGAAGAGGAAGTGCCACCTCAGCGCCAATTGGGTGCCACATAGACAACAGGGGAGCTAGGAAGAACTCTCTTCCTTGCAAAACAAACACATGAAAATAGGAAACCTTCTCTTCATGAGTTCTCTTCTTCAAGTCAAATAACAAGCCCTAAGTTTGTTGAGATTCTAAGAGAAGATTGTTTGAATTCGTTTCAAGTCCCAAGATAGCGTCATTTGAGTTAATTTGAGATCACAAGGGAGGATCATTTAAGTTCATTTGAGATCCCAAGGGAGGTCATTTGAGTTCATTTCAGATCCTTAGAGAGAATCATTTGAGTATATTTGGATTGGTTTCCTGCACTTCGGCAGCAATATCAGGAATTCAACATTTGCATCAACGATTAGTATTTCAACATCAGCAACACAACTGTTCAACATCAACATTAGTAAATCAATAGTTTCAATAATTATTAGACAAACTCTCGATGGCATATCATTGTGAGTTTGAGGAAGGATGCAAGATATAATATGTAATTAACTAATCATTAGACTATTTATTTATAAAGTCCTAAAAATTTTGGAATCTTATAAAGTCATAGCAGTATTATGAGTCATAATTTGAGCAGACTTCTGTTTTGCATAATGTTTATATATGAAAAGATTTGCTCATCATTTTTTGTAATTATATGTTGTAAATCTTTTGAATGTCAACCAGTAATCCTTCATACTTTCCACAGAGTTCTATTATGGATCTAAAAGATGAATGATTTTCAACATGTTGAAGGTTGGGGTTTTCAACCTTGATAATTTTGACTAATGGATCACAATTTTTTCAACCATTACGTGGAAATGTTGTTTGGTCATGAGATTATATTCATTAATTCTTTTTTCATTTTTCCCCAAGAAAACATAAAACCAACTTTTGGAGCCTGCAAAGTTTAGGCACCGCCTCTCATATTAGTCGGTATCAGCCAACAAGGCAGCATCAACCAATTTCAAATGGTATCAACCGACACAAAGAGAAACCAAGAATTTCGACCAATACTGCTGCTTTTCAAACCTTGATCCGTAAAATGGTTTCTATCAGCCACTATTGCTGGTGTCAGGCAACATATACTGATTTTACAGGTTGAAACCTGATTAGCATGATCAAAGTTCAGATCCAACACAACCAATACATAGCATATCATTAGATTTTTTAATTCTTTCTGGAAACATACCCTAAACTTATATAGTTTTATTATAAAAGTCTATGTTTTACGTCCTTTCCCCACTAAAGTATATCTTTTGGAAGTAAATAAATAACTCGATGTGTAATGAGTAGTAAAGAAGTGTTTGAGAAATTCAGAACATGTAGAAGTCTCTAGAAATAAAGAATATATTGCAAAATTGAGGGCACATTTTGAGAAATATCCAGTATGTGTCCAATGAGTGTCCATGAAATGTTGGTATTCAACACATATGAGACGAATAAGGCTTCTTCAAAAAAAATGTTCTCACTACATAGCTCCGAGGGGATAGGAATTCCCACACAAATCAAAAGATATCTATGGATAGGAATTTCCAAAGAAGACAAACAAACGAAAGGTTACCTATGGTTAACAATAAACAGAGTCACATTAGTTTGTGCTCAAAGGGGTCAAAAAGGAGATGCAAAAATGATGTGTAAATAAATGGTCTCTGGAGATGGCAAAGAATACAGAAGAAAGCAGCATACTGCAAAAAGCAAGTAAACATTGATGAACTGGCTAACAACACCAGGACAAGATTATTTCAAAATAAGACATTACAAGATAAACAAGAAACTACCTAACTAGTCCCAAAATGTCATTCCATCTACGGGTCAAAATTTGAAACTTAAAGAGTGCATCTCAACACGAGTAACAATAGTAATGTATGTCAAGCAGGCTGGACAAAGTATGCCACAAGTATTCACTGTAATGAGAACATGAGACCTCCAACACGGACTGAAAAATTTTATATAGCAACTAATGCTGAGGTGTCACTTAAGACAATAACTGAATGACGTATCATAACTGCAAAAATCATATTGCTGCATATAGTAGAGATGAATGACAACGGTTTGACAGCAAGAAGGGCACACAGATGATATTTCTCAATAAAGCTTGCATCTACAATAGCAGGAGAGAACGTGAGGCCATGTGCTGAGCATCTAATTCAGGCCATGGAACAGCAGAAATGACACAATAAATGGTGTGTGATACCTAAAGGGGATTGCATATAGAAACTCTTAAGAAGGATCATCATGAAGTTATCCCTGACATCCATCCAGAGGCAGCAGTATGGAAATCAACTAACTTGCAGCAATCATCTTGTCTAGAGGAGTAGATCTCATCATAGTCAATGTCATACTCCAGAATGAACACCCTTATCTAACAGACAAGCTTTATTCCTTCTCAAGACACATCTAATCAAGTCTTGACCTTGCATATCCACCTCCCAACTATTAGTGGCATTCCCTAACAGGAAAGAAATAGGATCCCGTGTATAAGTCTGGTTAAGAACCTGAAGACTGTTGATCGGGAACTTGAAGAACAAGAGTTTGGTTCGTGATGAGAAAGATGGCAATAACAAATGAAGCTGTAAAATATAAGAATTTGTGCCAAGCAAATCATAGAAATCAGACCCATCTACACCAGTTACAAGTTATTAGTAATAAGGTCTATATAGTGAGTTGAGCTAGACTACTAATGATAGTATCTAAAATATAAATACTATCACCTCAAAATTAGAAAGGGACAACTCTAATGAAAATTTGTTGTTGGATGATATAATAGCTCATTAACTTACTAGAAACCAAAATTCGAAAAAAAATGACATATTTTACCTATGAATTAAGTTTTGGCAGAACTAACATTTTAGAATTATCATAAAATTTATTAACTGTTTTGTTGTTTGATGCATGGGTAAAACACGTCAAAATTTCTTAAATTTTTGTTTCTGGGTAGCCAATGGGTATTAGATGACATCCATTAATATAATTTTCAATAAGTTTTCCTATTTTTAAATTTAGAGTGATATTATTTACATCTTAGATGCTATCGAAGTAGTCAATCTCAACTCTATCTCATATTGAAGTGAGGCAATTAAACAAGTTATTAACTAGGTCAAGCATTAAGTGACACAAATCAAATCCTCTGACCTCATTCGCACTACTAACATCTTGAATCAGTAGGGGCTGGAATAAATAGGTTTAGGTCACGCCAATACAAGCAAGGTCCAGCCTGATTGCTGTGAATCTGTGATCCAAGCTCACAGCCTGGGCTAGCCAACATAAACCTAAAAACCCATGGCTGACCCGAACAAGTAGGTTTTGTACACCAACTCACCACTCGGCTGCCAATTTCCTCTACCATAGCAGCCTTCCTTTTACGTGATATTATATATTTCCTATTAACAATCCATAACCATGCCAAATTAAAACCATTAGAACTATACACAGAAACATACATGCTTACATATATATAAAGTTAGACTTATCCTTTGGAAGGATTTGGGAGCAAATCTTTCGCATTCAAACTCAATGTTATGAAACACAAATCAGAGGTCTACTCCATTCAAATCGATCTACACTATTGACAGTGCCCAAAAACAAGAAAACAAGTGTTTTAAACATTTTTATGCTACACTTCAAGTAGGGATAAAATGGATGGCCTAAATAGTGAGTTGGTGATGGTGTAGAATATTTAAAACAAAAAAATTAGCGTGCAAGGGTTTTTAAGTATTTAGATCATTATCAAATAGTTGTATCAAGAATTTGTAAGCTCAAAGTCATAAATCTAAACAACATGCCACTTTAAGCTGTCCATTTGCGCCTTGTAGATACATGAGGAAATAATTTCAAGACACTTTATTTTTTTTGTTTTAGTCATTTTCAATGATATAGATCAACTTCAACGGAGTAGATCTTCAATCTGAATGGCCTAACGTTGAATTCGAATGGAAAGATTTGGCTCAAAATCCTTCTGAAATAGCGAACTCTATCCCCCCCCCCCACCCACACACACAAAAAAAAAACCATTGTTACAATTACAAATTAACCACCACAACATGGTAAAAACTACTATCTCAATAGAAACATGATGCTAGGATCATGGAATTATTGATTAGTATTCAGTGATCCATTTTTATTAAATGATACGACTAGGCCTAGACCTTGGCTTAGGTCCTGGCCTACTCAAGCTCACACCAGGGGACCTGATTCCGGGCAAGCTGTGCCCTGTGGTTAGTCCAATGCCCAGCTTAGGTTGCCAGAACTAAGCCCATAATTCTTTCAGGCCTAAATTTCTAAGGACGGAATCATAGGGCCCATACACCATCTTTTTATGGGGCAGCCCTATTTCAACCCCTAGTGTAAAAACGAGTATGTTTGGTGGTTCTCACATGGAACTGTAACTTTTAACTAGGATGGATCTATGTGTGTGACAATCATCAGATGTTCCATTACAATTTCAATTGATTAGTTTGTTCATTAACTATGATGAGTCACCTCCCAATTAAATTATTAGAACTTGTTGATCAGATAAGTCCTGGATTTCTGCTCCATTTTCCAAATGCATTAGCTACAATGGCCATTTTCAAATAAATTAAAGTATGTATACATATAAAAAGAAATAATTCTGTTTGGACTCAAACATAACCGAGATTTAATCCTACATGAAAGTTCCATCTCCGTGAACAGGATTTGGGGCATCGTTTAGGCCAGCTGTCGATTTGAGTTTGAATAGAATATTTGGAGATCCAAGCCTGACCCAACTTGACGCCAACCCTACAAAGCATAACAAGGGGCATTTATAGGAAGCAGCCTCAAGGCCATCACCAAAACCAAAGGAACTGGTGGTTGACTAGAGGCATCATAAGAATATGAGGTCTGAGAGTAATATAGGCAGTGAAGATATGAAGTATCTATAGAAGTGGATGGCCTAACAAGAGGATGAGATTTAGCATGACAAAAAATGACAGATAGGAAAGGGTATCGCAAATAAATGTTAAGAAAGAGGAGATGCATGGGAGAACATTTGACCTTAGGAACTAGAAGAAGAGTAGGTCGGATGAAATCAGGCAAAAGGAACAGGGAAGCCTCAAGCTACTCATAGATGTGAAGCCTTTGCACATCAAACTTAACAATAAAAACATATATATATTCCAAACTCAAACCAATGAATATTTATTTAGCAAATGTCAAGGAGATCTTCTTCTAGTAGAATATATATATATATATATATATATATATATATATATATATATATATATATATATATATATATAAGGCGAGAGAATGTCATTAAAGCCTCAATGTAGACTTGAGCCTTCTATGCTTCTTTTGTGCATTTGGAAAAGCAGCTGCTGATGCATTTAAGTGGCTGCTAAAGCAGCAAGCTTAGGCAAGCACCTAACCAATTTTAAAACATCATTTCTCATAAATCAGATCCCACATTTGGGTCAGTTTTAACTGATATTACATTTTTTTTTTTTTTTTTGTAATTGGTCACCTAGTTCTATTTTATAATGAAAGGGGCATTTGCATCACTTAAGCCTAACTCAATAACAATGTTATAATTGAGAAACAGTTGGTTTCTTATAATTTGCATATAGAGTGCTGCAAGGTAACAAAAAATGTTAACACATTGGCGTGATCATTTACCCAACATATATTAGATCTTCAAATTCTTCATGGTCCCAGGAAATGGCTTAATTTATTATAAGATTTTGACATACAAATGAAAAGTTCAGCATAAAGGTAGCGAATAAATTATCACAGACACATTTACAAAATTGAAGAACATAATCAATAATTGAATCACAAAGCAAACGAAATCAACTCACGGATCGGAACTTCAGCAACGTCTCGGCGCAACGCCTTTTAAATATTTCCAACTATTAATAATAAAAGAGACAAGAAAGGGAAGAAGGGCTCACTGATCTCGGAGATAAAGAGGAAGATCATGGCAATGGTGGAAAAGATGGTGATGAGGCCTCCTGAGAGCGTCCTGTTGTAGAAATCCTCGTTGATTTTGGGGTACGCGTCCAATTCCTCACCTTGTTAAGGATCTCCATCTCGAAACCCTAAAATTTAGAAACTTGAAGAAATCTAGGGTTTCGAGAGATGCTTCCTGACGCGCTCGCAGCAGAAACTAACTCGTCTCTCTGTTACAAACGGTAAAGGGCGTGATTTATAATTTGAAAGATGATAAGGGCGTATCGGAATTAGTCGAGAAAAGAAAGAGAACAGGTTCAATGGTTCGTGGGGGGTGCCAATTACGACCCAATCCGACCCGACCCG
>JAVJIF010033212.1:0-96127 GCA_038442645.1 Agave tequilana | reverse complement strand
AGAAAAAGATAAAAGATTTTTATAAAATATTTTTCCCAAATTTTCTGATCTTATTTTTGTGCTGACAGGCTGGTCGGTCGACCGGGACAGTCGACCGCACCAAGGGACGGTCGACCGCACCGTCGACCGACATGCACAGACTTGTGCACGTCTGCAGCACAGTGGTCCGGTCGACCGGACGGTCGACCGCTGCAGAGAGTTCTGCTCTCTGTTAGTTTGGGTCGACCGGGCGGTCGACCGGTAGCTCCAACGGTCAAATATGACCGTTTGGACGGTCGACCGGCCGGTCGACCGTTGCTGTCAGAGCTGCCAGCTCAGCTCTAACGGCTAGTTTCTGTTTTGGCTTATATAAACCCCATCTCTTTGGGATTTTGGCTAAGGTTTTCAAGGAGAAAAATTCCAGACTTTCTATAGTGTTTAAAAGAGTTTTAAAAGAGTTTTTAAGTCAAAAGATTTCATCTTATTTGTTTTTGGGTTTTTTGGAAAATCAAAGAAAGCTAGGGTTTTTGGAGATTGTTTTGTTTTTCGTTTTCTATCATTTACAAGTGATTTCCCAAGTAGATTTTCTTTGTTGCTGGTTTCCAAAAACACCTGTTTCCACACTTGAGCTATCACCTATCCTAATCTATTAGGATCTTGTTTTTGTGGAAAAAGAAGAGAAAAGAAAGAAAGATTTGTGTTTGTGGTCTTTGTAACCACTTATTGTAAACCCTCCTTGCTTTTGTGAATCCCTCTTCGGTAGAGGTGATCGGAGTGGTATTGTTTTGGATCCCTCTTAGGTAGAGGTGATTGTGTTGGTTGTGAGCCTCTTCGGTAGAGGTGGTTGTTGTTGGTTTGTTGGCCTCGGTGGAGGTTGTTGTTTGAGAGAGGAGTTTGGTACTCCTAGTGTTGTAACAAATCCTCTTCGGTAGAGGTTCCCTCGGTGGGAGATAGTGGATTGAAATCCTACACGGTGGTGTAGGCGGGGATGTAGAGCAAGTGCTCGAATCTCGAAACATATCTTGGTCTTTGTGATTGATCCATTGTCTCTCTAACTCTCTCTCATTTATATTGTGCAAAAGCATCATACTTCATTCATATCATATTTGCTTGTGTTGAGCATATTTCATCTTGTCATATTTATTTGCTTGTGTTGTGCCTTGCATAATCCATATTGCTATATCCTTGATTGCTTGGCTTGATTGTGTGTGCACATGCTTGGATTGCTTGTGTGTGTGTGCCTAACTTATACTCATCCAACAAGAGCTTCACATAGCACCTCAACCCATTAAAGGGGAATCAAGGGAGTTAGTCCAGAGCCTCGCAAGGGGAATTCGGCTACACTTGTTGTATTGTATTAGTTTGTGCAACATTTGCATTAGCTTCCGTTTTTTAGCGCACTTAGTTTTGCATTTAGTTTTAGATTAGCATTTATACCTATTCACCCCCCTCTAGGTGTATTTTCACAAGGGAGTACCGAACTCCTCTCTCAAACACCGCCTCACAACCGGGGGTAGCCCGTAGCCAATACAACCACAAATTACCTCTACCGAGAGAGGATACAAACCAAACTCCACCTCTCCTAGAGGGAGCAAACACAATCTCAACCTCCACCAAAGAGGGAGCAAACCAATCACCCGATCAACCTCTACCAAAGAGGGATACAACAAAAGCAAGGGTGTTTTACAACTTGGAGGCTTTAACAGCCTCAAACAATCTCTTTTTCCTACAAATAATGATCCTAATAGAATAGGATAGAAGATAGCTCAAGTGGATATCAAGGTGTTTTTAGAAGTCAAATAACAAAGAAAAACTACTTGGGGAATCTCTTATAGATGATAGAAATGAAATCCAAAACATATCCAAAAACCCTAGTTTCATTAATTTTCCAAAACCCTTGAAAAACAATAAAGATGAAATCTTTTAAGCTCTAAAACACTTTTTAAAACTTGTAAAAACACTTCAGAAAAGTAGAGAATTTTTCTCTTGAAAATCTTAACCAAAATCCTAAGAAATGGGGTTTATATAGGCCAAAAGAAAACTAGCCGTTAGGCTGATCTGTCAGCCTGACAGGCTTGCGGTTGACCGCACGTCGACCGCCAATGGTCAAAATATTGAAATCACCTAGAGGGGGGTGAATAGGTGATGGCTATATGAATTATGGCAATAATGCGGAATTAAAAATTAACTAAACAATTAGCACAATACACAAATTCTTGCAAGTAATAGACAATATAAAAGTGCAAGTAATAAGAGATAGAGTTTAGAGAGATTTGATCAAACACAAACACAAGGAGTTGTTTCCGAGGTTCGAGCCACGCTCTACGTCCCCGCCTTCACACTTGAAGGATTTCACTATTGAGGATCCCACTGGATCAACAATACAAGGACACACTTGTCCGTCTCTCGTGATGCCGCAACACAACCTTGAGCACACTAGCTCGCCTTGAGGCCGATGCCTCTACAACTTCACTCAAGTAAGAAAAGAGTGATCAACACTTGATCACTTTACAAAAGCTCACTAAGCACAATCCTAGAACCAAATATGTAGATGTAGATATATGGATTGTGTAGTGCTAAAACTAGAGAGAAGTAGAGATGTAGGCTTCAAGATGGGTGATTGGAATTTTGGCTTTTGAGAGAAAATCTTGTCTAAAAAGAAGAGCTTGGAAATCTTTAGAAATCTCTTGTAAATATTCTTGATGGCTCTAAAATTGTTTTGCAATTGTTGTCTCATCAATATGAGGTGACCCTCTATTTATAGGGTCAAAAACAGCCTCACAAATTCGTTGATACCAAATCCCAAAAGAGAAAACAGTCAGAAAAAATAGCTGTTGGATCTGTCAGAACTTTTGACAGAGTCCGGTCGACCGGGTCGGTCGACCGCCAACGGTCAAAAATGTGACCGTTGGGGTTCATCGGTCGACCGGGACGGTCGACCGAAAACTCCTGTGAAAGCAAGTGACATCGGTCGACCGGGTCGGTCGACTGATATAGACGTGCACAGTATTGTGCACATCGGTCGACCGGGCCGGTCGACCGGTCACTGTGAGTTCTGAAAAACAGAACTTCCAGAACCAGAAAATCTTGGGTTTTTGGATTTGGGTCTTGGGTAGGATTTTTGGAACTTGTAAAAACATAGAGTATGAGCATGTGTCATACTTCTATCATGTTAAAATAGTTTGATAAAAATCCTTTTGATAGAAACTTGTTTTTCCATAAAATTGTTTTTCCAAAACTATGTTTTTTTCTGAAAATCATATTTCCAAAATATGTTCTCTTTAGATCTAAGTTAGAAAATGGAATTTGAAAATCTTTTTGAAGCCATGAACCTAGCTAAGAGGTGTGTGTGTGTGATAATCCCATAGCTCTACTTCTAATATCTAGCTTTGACAAAATATCTAAAATAAAAGTAAAAATACAACTCTTGTTTTTCTTTGTTGTCTTGGTCTTGGTTTTGATCTTCATATCATCATCTTGATCCCAAAGCATCCTAGTTGTGCATAGCTTGGGAATCTTCATTTTTGCGGCGAACTCCAAATGTGTGAGTCTTTTAGCGGAGCCGTCAAAAACAACCTGTTAAATAACCTGAAAAATTCTGAAACACAAATGTTAAATACATAACTAAATATGTTTTGTTATCATCAAAATAACTGGGATAATGGCCTTTGGGCCAACAATCTCCCCCTTTTTGATGATGGCAAAACATATGTAGTTATCACAAAATATTTTGGGTAGAGACTTCAAATGAAGCTCCCCCTCAACACATGCATATATAGGAAAACATATGTAAATGGTAAACACCATATTTCCATGCCAACAAATAATACCAAATACTCATGTCATAGAATAGATGAAGGAAATGAGTTCATACATGACATAAATAAGAGATACATAAAAAATAAAAGATAACCATGTCCACAACACATGTCCAACAACACATAAAAATACATGTCCAAAGTAAAAAAAATACTACATGTCCCAACAACAAATACTACATGTCCATCACAAAATATCCAAATACAAGCACAAGCCAAACACAAATACTACAAAATATCTCTCTCAAAATAACTCTCCCCCTTTTTGACATCATCAAAAGGGGAGGTCACTCCTCAGCACCATCATCACCGTCATCGCCGTCTCCGTCATCATCACCACCTTCCTCTGAAGAAGCAACCTCCTCTGGATCCATGCCATCGACTCTGGTGCGCGGAGGTGGAACAGAAGAGCGAGCTCTGGGAGGAAATGGAGGACCGTGGCTGGGAGTCGACAAGCAGTCAGAGTCCGATCAGGAACGAGCATGTCAAATTTTGAGAAAAGGGCCTGAAACTGAACATCCACGAATCTCATGGAGTCAGCAAAATATGACATGTCGTTTCGGACCTCCGCCCGAAAAGCAGCGTCCTGAAGAGCACGAGCATCTAACTCTGCACGAATGCTACGTCGCGCTGCTCGGCCAAGGCCTGATGTGCCTCGAGCTGAGAGCGGACCTCCGAAGAGACAAGAGCAAGAAACTCAGGAGGAAATGCAGGTGCTGCAGAAGAAGAAGATCCTGGTGCTGAAGATGAGCCAGGACCAGCAGGAGGAAGATGTGGTTGCACAGGAGCGTGTCTACGCAGCTGAGCTTCCATCATCTTCAGGACAACTCATTGATGTGGGTCAGGGGATTGGAAGGAGTTTCAGCGGAGAGATCAAGTCAAGGGCCCTAAGAAGATGGGTGATAAGCATGCCGTAGGGCAAGCTTCTACCCGCAGTACGGCTCTGATTAGAGCCCATATGAGACGCATAACTCTAGGAAGTTTACCTTAATCCCTTTAAGCAGGCAAAAGATAATCAAAGGGACACAACCCCCTAGCATGGCTATACTCACCATGTTTGGGGACAATGTTGAAGAAAATAATCTTAGCAAGGACCTGAGCAGTGAGAGTGTATCTACTCACAACCTCATTCCTTACTAGACCGGGTTGTCATCCCCGTGGATCAAGGTAGAGGCGGTGAGCGCAGACTCACCGTCCGGGAATTCAAAGTCATGCAAATCATGAGAATACACATCTGCTCCACAGTGGAGAGATGCAGAATCCTAGCAAATCGACCTATAGAAATGTCGATGTTTCTACCTAAAACCCTAGATGTGATCCGATTTCCATCGAATTCAAAATTGGCATAAAAGTAAGGAACAAGGGAGGTGTAGACTTGTTCCTTGATGGACAAGAACTCAACTAGGTTATTGTTTTGCAAGATTTGAGGGATACCTAGATGTTCAAAATCCTGAATAGCTACAAATCTCCCTGAGTTGATATTTCTAGTGGAGAGATGGGAGTATCTATCAGCTGCAAGATCATTATAAAGGGGCGAATGGGTCTAGGAGCTTGGGAGGAAGGTTGTGCAGCTTCCTTTCCCTTCTCAGTACGAGATCTCTTTGGCATGATGAATAAAAATTTGATTTTTAGGTGTAATCAAGTTTAGGGCACGATCTAGATGCTTAGAAACTTAGATTGATGACAATAGATAATAGATTCCTAAGCAAGAAATGGAAATTTAGAGTAAAAATTGGATTTTTACCTTAACAGAGAAAAACCAAAACCCTAGACTGAAAATCTTGAAATTCTCCGAATCTGGTGGTTGGATGATCCTGAAATCGAAGATCTGGAAGGAGAATGAGGAAATTGAGATGGATTTTTAATTGATTTGGATTGGTTGAGAGTTTGGAGAGAAATAAATTTTTGGAGAAAGGATGGGTGTCTCGGTTCGCTGAGAGAAGTGTGAGAGAGAGAGAGAGAAAAAAAATGAAGAGAAAACGACAGTTATAGGGCAAAATACGACGATCGGTCGACCGGTCGGTCGACCGAAACAACCCGAGAGCTCTGTAACTATAGAGCGGTCGACCGGGTCGGTCGACCGATTTTACCCGAGAGCTCTGCAGGCAAGATCGGTCGACCGGGACATATAGTCGGTCGACCGATAACAGAAAAGAAATAAAAAATTTCTTCTCAGGCAGAGTCGGTCGACCGGGGTTATATAGGTCGGTTCGACCGGCTTTGCCTGAAATCTGTTATCAGCCCAAAAAAAAATTTAAAATAATTTGTAATCAAAATAGGTGTGATATATAAAAAATATAGGAATACACCAACAGGTTTTAAATCTTCATTAAGTTATTACAACATCAAATTCATGCAATCCCTTCTAAATTTTATTTTTCATATTTAAACAAAGATTTTAAAGATGTTGAAGCCGAATACCCAGTGACGGGTTCTGAACTTCATCCTCTTGATTCCTCTTGAATGAGTTGAGGTGCGCAATTGCCATCTTTAAGGTGTTTGTTTAAATAGGAAATTTTACAAATGTTTATTTTTATTTATGAAAATAATGTGTATATGTATACAAGTATATAATCACAAATAATAACCTATACATGTGGATATACATTAAACAAGGCATGAAACAAAAAAAATATAGAAGTTAACACAAGACACATATACAATCATGATAGAAAAATAGTTCTATACAAGCTATATCAATAGATTACAAAAGTAAACTATCAATTCTATACATATGTATACATGACTAAAAATCAAAACTTAACATGCATATACAATCATGATAGAGTTGCAAGTTTATACTAATCATGTATCAATGAGGCATAAAATTAACTAGCAATCCTATAACAATTGTATATACAAAATTAAACTCTTAAATGGAGATGTTACCAATTTACGGGCAATCTCCAAAATTAGGTGCCTCCATGATAGCGATGCATGCATGATTTGTTCTTTAAGCTCCGATGCATCAACCACCCGGGCACCACCTCCTCCTAAGTCTTGGAGGGTGTAGATCCACCTATACCTGTATCTTTAAATTTGGTGGCTCTTTTGGTACCCAAATCTTAGTGGGTCCTTTGGGGTTAGATCCGGGCGAACCCAAACAAATTTATTCTTAACATTGTTCTTAGCATAGCAAAATTTTTCTAAATGGCTTTGCGGCCACAATGTGTGCAAATGTAAATTCTACCACTATTGTACATAAAAGCATGGTTATGTGTGTGTGCATGTCTATGTGTGGAGTGTTTATGATGAACATGTTTCCCTTGAGCTACTCCCTTAGGAATTTAGATGCAAGCTTGTTAAAGTCAAATGCACATTTCTTTAAGTTTTATCTAAAGAATCAACACGTTTTTGAATTTCAACGAAACATTTTTATCACTAGAAATCATGGGGGTTTTTCCTTTATTAGCTACTTATACTTATCAAAATCATTTTTCAATTTTTCAAAAGAACTAGATAACTCATTTTTCTCTTTTTCAATAATATTAATCTTATCTCTCAAAGACTCATTTTCCCTTTTTAACTTTTTATTATGAGATTGCGAAATCTCATATCTATGTTGTAATTCCTCAAAGAAATGTGCTAGTTCATCCATAGTGAGGTCATCATCATCAAGAGTGTTATCAAATGTTACCTTAGAAGCGTCGTCTCCTTGTGCCATGAAGCACATGTTGGCGGCGTCGTGCTCCTCTTCGGATTCCGACTCCGAATCATCCCATGTTGCGGCCAAGGCTTTCTTCTTTCTTTGCCCATTCTTGGATGTGGTTGCTTGTAGAGCGGGGCAATCGGCAATTAGGTGACCGATCTTCTTGCAATGAAAGCAAGGACCGGGTTCATCTCTTTTCTTCTCGTACCTTCCTTGAGGCTTCCCTCTTCGGAAGTTACTTTGCCGTCCCTTCTTGTAAAACATCTTGCCCACCTTCCGGATGAGCATGGCGAAATCCTCATCGCAATCTTCCGATGAGTCATCCTCTTCGTGTATGTAGGAGTGGCTTTGAAGGCAATGGTCTTCTTCTTTGGTGCCTCCTTTCCTTCTCTAACTTTCATCTCCATCTCATGCGTCTTGAGATTTCCGATGAAGCCGGAGAAGTCCATCTCCTCTTTGTCATTAAGCTCCTTGAGTGTGGTCGCCTTGACTTCCCAAGCTTTGGGAAGAGCTCTAATCACCTTCCTTATCTTTTGATCATTATCAATCTTGTCGCCTAAGGAAGAAAGAGCATTAGTTATTTTTGTAAACGTGAGCATGTCATCAATGCTCTCATTATCAAACATGTAAAAGTTCTCATATTGAGAACGTAGCAAGTCAACTTTGGCTTTCTTGACTTGAGACGTTCCCTCATGAGTCACAATGAGTATGTTCCAAACCTCAAATGCGGATTTACAATTTATTATGCGTGCAAGGTCATCTTCATTTAATGCTTGGGTCAATGCATATTGTGCCCTAGCATTAGCCTCATAGTCTTTGGAAGTATCCTCGGACCATGTGCTCTCATCACTAGTGGGTTCAATAAAATCTTTGGTTATAACCCTAGCTACCCTAACTCCTAGGGATTTAAGGAAGAGATTCATTTTCACCTTCCAAATGGGGAAGTTTAAACCATCAAACTTGGGTGGGGATTTAATGCTAGAAAAGTCCATGGATGCCATGAATGCACAAGCAAATGTAAATGCAACACAAATGTATATAGCCAAATATGGATCTCCCTAAGGTTGTTAGACCTAAGTTGTAGGGTTAGGCTCTGATACCAATTGAAATCACCTAGAGGGGGGGTGAATAGGTGATGGCTATATGAATTATGGCAATAATGCGGAATTTAAAAATTAACTAAACAATTAGCACAATACACAAATTCTTGCAAGTAATAGACAATATAAAAGTGCAAGTAATAAAGAGATAGAGTTTAGAGAGATTTGATCAAACGCAAACACAAGGAGTTGTTTCCGAGGTTCGAGCCACGCTCTACGTCCCCGCCTTCACACTTGAAGGATTTCCACTATTGAGGATCCCACTGGATCAACAATACAAGGACACACTTGTCCGTCTCTCGTGATGCCGCAACACCACCTTGAGCACACTAGCTCGCCTTGAGGCCGATGCCTCTACAACTTCACTCAAGTAAGAAAAGAGTGATCAACACTTGATCACTTTACAAAAGCTCACTAAGCACAATCCTAGAACCAAATATGTAGATGTAGATATATGGGATTGTGTAGTGCTAAACTAGAGAGAAGTAGAGATGTAGGCTTCAAGATGGGTGATTGGAATTTTGGCTTTTGAGAGAAAATCTTGTCTAAAAAGAAGAGCTTGGAAATCTTTAGAAATCTCTTGTAAAATATTCTTGATGGCTCTAAAATTGTTTTGCAATTGTTGTCTCATCAATATGAGGTGACCCTCTATTTATAGGGGTCAAAAACAGCCTCACAAATTCGTTGATACCAAATCCCAAAAGAGAAAACAGTCAGAAAAAATAGCTGTTGGATCTGTCAGAACTTTTGACAGAGTCCGGTCGACCGGGTCGGTCGACCGCCAACGGTCAAAAATGTGACCGTTGGGGTTCATCGGTCGACCGGGACGGTCGACCGAAAACTCCTGTGAAAGCAAGTGAACATCGGTCGACCGGGTCGGTCGATTGATATAGACGTGCACAGTATTGTGCACATCGGTCGACCGGACCGGTCGACCGTTCACTGTGAGTTCTGAAAAACAGAACTTCCAGAACCAGAAATCTTGGGTTTTTGGATTTGGGTCTTGGGTAAGATTTTTGGAACTTGTAAAAACATAGAGTATGAGCATGTGTCATACTTCTATCATGTTAAAATAGTTTGATAAAAATCCTTTTGATAGAAACTTGTTTTTCCATAAAAATTGTTTTTCCAAAACTATTGTTTTTTTTCTGAAAATCATATTTCCAAAATATGTTCTCTTTAGATCTAAGTTAGAAAATGGAATTTGAAAATCTTTTGAAGCCATGAACCTAGCTAAGAGGTGTGTGTGTGTGATAATCCCATAGCTCTACTTCTAATATCTAGCTTTGACAAAATATCTAAAATAAAAGTAAAAATACAACTCTTGTTTTTCTTTGTTGTCTTGGTCTTGTTTTGATCTTCATATCATCATCTTGATCCCAAAGCATCCTAGTTGTGCATAGCTTGGGAATCTTCATTTTTGCGGCGAACTCCAAATGTGTGAGTCTTTTAGCGGAGCCGTCAAAAACAACCTGTTAAATAACCTGAAAAATTCTGAAACACAAATGTTAAATACATAACTAAATATGTTTTGTTATCATCAAAATAACTGGGATAATGGCCTTTGGGCCAACAAATATGACCGTTGGGCAAACCGGTCGACCGCTCGTCGACCGCCTAGATACAGAGAGCAGAGCTCTCTGGTCCGGTCGACCGACCGGTCGACCGTCCCACTGTGCCAGCAGACGTGCACAGGTCTGTGCACGTCGGTCGATCGCCGGTCGACCGATCCTGGCTCGGTCGATCTTGCAGTCGACCGACCTGGCCTGTCAGCACAGTTCTGGGTCAGAAACTGGGGTTAAAAATAATTTTAAAAATTCTTTTATCTCTTCTAAAAATCCCCAAAATAGTTTTAACATTTTGTATTGAAATACAAACTTGTGATAAAAATTTCAAGACAAATATCAACCATTTGAACTTTTTTGTGTCTTGCAAATTTTATCAAAACCAAATCTTGTATTTTATCAAACCTTGATTTTTCAATACATGAATAGGAAAGTCAAAATAAGTTTATTTAAGATATGAAGCATGTATGTATATTGAACACATCTAATATACATAAAAACCATTTAAACTTGTTTTGATCAACTATTCATGAAAACTAATTCCAAAACATAAAACTTGTGTGTGTTGTGCACTTGAGCATATCAACTATTCTTATCTTTACAAATGGATCTAAACACACTAAACTAAAACTAGAATACCTAAGTCTTCTTGACGATCTTCTATCTTCAAGTCGACTCAGTCCAAACTCCGTGATCCAACGAGCATGGCTATGAATGATCTTGACGCTCGGGCTCGGGAATCACCAAGTGAAGGCTTCCAACTCCTCTTTTTGAAGCAATCACCAACTAATATCTTGTTTAATAATCTGAAACTAAAATTACAAGATTATTAGTAAACATAACTACATGAGTTAATCATCATCAAAACTAGAGAGGAAAGCCTCCGGGCCAACAATCTCCCTCTTTTTGATGATGACAAAACTCATGAAGTTATATATGCATGGATTAAAGTTAAGCTTCAAAGAAGCTCCCCTTAACTCATGCATAAACAAATAAACATAAATATGCAATGAATATGAAACATGAAACATGCATAGATATGCATAAACAAGAAAATACTCTTGATACCAATGAAATTTTCAAAAATAAAACATCATGCTCTAGATACCAATTAAACTTAATATATGCAAAACATTAATATGCATATAAAACTCTCAAATAATTCTCCCCCTTTTGTCAATCATCAACAAAGGGGTACAAACCAAAACAATAAATTTTTTTTCCATTTTGTTCGAAACAATGAATCAACAAAAGGGTCAAAATAATAAAAACAATGTCCTCCCCTTTTTGTCTAAAACAAAAACAAAGTCAATAAGGGTGACATTAAACATGATACCGATTAAAAATATGTCAATGAAGTGCCTCTTGATACCAATTAAAAAAATGAAAACAACATCTTGATACCAATTGAAATAATTGTTCATTTTAAACATATGATATCAATTGAAATTATTATTTTCTATTATAAAGTAAGGGAACAAAATACCAATTGAAAACTAAAATATGAGTTTTCTCCCCCTTTATGAAAAACCAACTAAAAAACATGCATAAGCTTGTTTAAGGATACCAATTGAAAACTAATCAATTGAAACAAAATTGAAACTCAAGCTTAGCATAAACACAAACATATATATATGTATGAAAAATAGATACCAATTGAAATTGATATTCTTTGAAAAGCAAGCATACATATACGAAAATATATGGGTATACAATAAAAGTCAAATCGATACCAATTGAAAGAATCCAATGATACCAATTGAAACAACAATAAGCTCAAATGTATATCTCATAATTCCTATCCTCCCAATCATATTCAAGTTTAAAATGATTTTCACTATAAAGCATACATGAGCATGGACTCCCATCCAACCGCCCTTGGAAGGTAGGGGTTTTCAAAATAGATTTGAAAATTGAAGTATGTATAAAAAAACTCTACCAAAATGAAGAATACGAACTAGTTAAAATGAAAAGTTTTGTTAACTAGTACGAAATCCTTCAAGTAAGGAATAAAACAAAATTATTTTTCATGAGACAAGAAATCCACATGATATCCAACACTCAAGTCAATGAAGCATAAATATGACTCATGAAAACAATACATGAGCAAACAAGAAATGTGAATGTACAAATAAAATGTGAAGATCATTATCATGAAAATTTGCATTAAGCTCGATTAAATTCCTTTAAACATGAAAACATGAAAAACTAAATCTTCATTAAAAAAAGGTTTATACTTCAAGGCATATGTATGTCCTATACAAACTAAAGTATACATACATATCCAAACATAAAGAGTCCACAAAGATATATGCATGAAGGCACGTGGCTAAAAAGGATATACATGTATATCTAATAGTTTGGACAAGATAGACATATACATGAAGTTTAAACATAAATACATGAAAACATGAATACCTAAATTTTCATTAAAACAAATTTCATTTCAAGGTATATGTATGATTTGTCAACACAAGAAGTATACATATTGAAAATCACCTAGAGGGGGGTGAATAGGTGATAATGCTAATCAATGAACAAATTAAAAATTAAGATGTAACAATCACCACACAAGATGAATGAAAGCAAGCAAATATAGCAATGATGATGATAAGCAAGTAAAGTAATGTAAAGGAGTGCAAGAATGTAAACCAATCGCAAAC
Source organism: Agave tequilana (assembly GCA_038442645.1). Lineage (NCBI taxonomy): Eukaryota > Viridiplantae > Streptophyta > Magnoliopsida > Asparagales > Asparagaceae > Agave > Agave tequilana. Next base: position 83,353 of record JAVJIF010033212.1, on the reverse strand, counting down.
ACAAGGATATGTTATCGAGGTTCGAGCACCCAGCTCTACTCCCCGCCTTCCCCAGAAGGATTCTAGCTACTTCCACTATCACAAAGAAATCACAATTACACCGGAGTACCCAACTCCACAATCTCGATTACAAGCTATTTCTGAGTAGTCAAAAGACCACAAACTCTCTCTTTCAAATGTCTCTTCCCTTACAAAAGGTCCTTAGAGAATAATGAGTAGGAATGAAGCTCTTGTTGTAAGTGAAGAAAGAAAATTAAATCAGAGAGTATTTAAAAAACCACTTCAGAAAATGAGAGAGAATTTCAGCACAAAAGCCAAGAAACAAATCTCTTTTGAAAGCCTTAAACTTTTGAATTTTTCTTGCAAAAATTGTTGTTAGCAATCTCTCCCCAAACACCCCTATTTATAGGAGAGGGCTAGGGTTAAGGGATAATACAAACTTAAGGATAATTGAGTCATATTAGATTTGAAATATATCCCTAAATCAAATTTTAAACACAAGAAGACAGAATAAAACAGCTCATTAAAAACTGCCCGTTACTGTTCAACGGATAGTTCGGTCGACTGGCCGGTCGACCGTACGTTCAAAATTATGACCGTTGCAGGCCAGCGGTCGACCGCCCGGTCGACCCAATCTATCCAAGAGCAGACTGAGTTACAGTCGGTCGACTGTGCGGTCGACCGCAAAAACGTGCACACTGATACATGTACACCCAGAACTACAGTCGACTGGGCCGGTCGACCGGCCAAACCTGTCATAGGTCCGGTCGACTGTCCGGTCGACTGGCTCAGGTCAAAAACCAGGTTTTGGACAGAAAATTAAAAGGGATTTTGATTTTGACAAAAATACTTTTGAACAGGGATTAGCATAAAACATAAATATATATCTGTAGGCAAAATCTTGTATGCAAATATTTTTGTATAAATTATAAGAAATTATTTTGGATTAAGTATGTGCGCAAAAACGTGTGTGATAGAGCTTCAAACCTATCCACTATTCTTTAACAAACTATAAAACTAAAAACAAAATAATTAAAGACTTCTTGAGCAATCTTCAAGTCTTTGAGCCATGCTATCCTTGCTAGAGCCTTCTTCTTCTGTGATCCTTCCTTGATGTGCAATATGCCTTCATAGCTTTATGAACCTAGAAGTTGTTGCAATAGCAAGCAATGGCCTCTAAATATGGTACTTATCCTGAAACTTATCTTAAGCAAATTCATTAGTACCAATAGCACTAATTTGGTTTGTCATCATCAAAACTCAATAAATGGAGAGTGTAACCTTTTGGGCCAACAATCTCCCCTTTTTGATGATGACAAAACAAATAGGCTACAAGATAAAAATATAGGAGAGAAGAAAACTCCCCCTCAAATTATGCTATATAAAGAAAACATTTAAACTCAAAACACAAGAATTCATTGAAAACATAAAAACTTATATGCTCTTGATATCAATTTAAACCAATTGAAACAATAATGAAAAATCACATGTTATTTTCTTGATACTAACAAAACACAAGAATTCTCAAAACGCATGAAAACAAAACAAGTTATATAAACTCATATGGAACCAAGACCATATAAATTTATTTTTTATCATGCATAACTTATTCTCCCCCTTTTTGTCATACATCAAAAAGGGTTAGGAATCACATGTTTAATCAATAATACAAACATTAAGTTCTCCACAAATAAACGAAAATCTAGCAAATCAAGAGGTTTAGTGAAAATATCGGCTAGTTGCAAATCCGTGGAAACATAATCAATATCTATATCTCCTTTCTCAAAATGATCTCTAAGAAAGTGATATCTAATCTCAATGTGCTTGGTCTTACTATGTTGATTTGCATTCTTAGTTATGTGTATAGTACTAGTATTATCACAAAATATTTTTATATGATCAAAATGCAAATCAAAATCAAGGAGAGTATGTTTCATCCAAAGGACTTGTGCACAACAAGCCCCCGCGGCAACATACTCCGCCTCGGCGGTTGAGAGTGCTACGGAATTTTGTTTCCTAGAGGACCATGAAACAAGACAATTACCAAGAAATTGACATGTCCCACTAGTACTCTTTCTATCTACTCTACAACCCGCATAGTCGGCATCTGAATAACTCATCATTGAGAAATCTCCGGTTTTCGGATACCATAGCCCCATCCCAATAGTGCCCTTAATATAACGAATAATGCGTTTTACCGCAATTAGATGGGACTCTTTAGGACACGATTGAAATCTAGCACAAAGACACACACTAAATATGATATCCGGCCTACTTGCTGTTAAATATAAAAGACTTCCTATCATGCTTCTATATAATTTAATATCAACATTTTTACCTTGGTCATCTTTATCAAGCTTGGTTGTAGTTGCCATGGGAGTGTTGCAAGTCTTTGAGCCTTCAAGTCCAAACTTCTTTACGAGTTCCTTTGCATACTTGGCTTGACTTATGAACGTCCCGTTTTGCAATTGCTTGATTTGGAGTCCAAGGAAGAAATTGAGCTCACCCATTGAAGACATTTTAAATTCAAGTTGCATGACTTTTTCAAAATCCTTGCATAAAAGCTCATTAGTAGAACCAAAAATTATATCATCTATATAAATTTGCACAATTAATATATCATTATCAACATGCTTAGTAAATAGAGTTGTGTCTACTTTGCCTTTAACAAAATCATTTGAAATTAGAAAACTAGAAAGCCTTTCATACCAAGCTCTAGGAGCTTGTTTCAATCCATATAAAGATTTATCAAGTTTGAAAACAAAATCGGGATGAACATGATCAACAAAACCGGGAGGTTGAGAAACATAAACTTCTTCATTTATAAAACCATTCAAAAATGCACTTTTCACATCCATTTTAAAAAGTTTAAATTTTTGAAAGATGCAAAAGCTAGTGTCATCCGTATGGCTTCAAGCCGTGCTACGGGTGCAAAGGTCTCCTCAAAGTCAATTCCTTCAACTTGAGTGTAACCTTGGGCCACTAACCTAGCTTTATTCCTAATGACATTTCCGGACTCATCCATCTTGTTTCTAAAGATCCACTTAGTACCAATTATTGGTCTATCGTGGGGCTTAGGAACAAGGTGCCAAACTTGGTTGCGCTCAAATTGATTGAGTTCCTCTTGCATGGCAAGCAACCAATATGGGTCCGTCTCGGCTTCGAGAATGCCTTTGGGTTCAAAATGAGAAATGAAAGCAAAGTTACCACATAGGTCATGGAGTTTGGAGCGTGTTGTGACTCCTTTAGATGCATCACCCAAGATGAGCTCCTTAGGATGATTTGTAGCGTATCTCCAAGCTTTAGGAAGCGGTTGAGAGCTTTCCTTTTTATCCTCTTGAACATCACCAATTGATTCTTACTTTTCTTCTTGAGCGGGTGAGTCCTTCAAGGATAGTCTCTCCATGTCTTCACCTAATGGTTCAATCTCTACAACATTCTCAACAACCACATTAGATTCTTCAAACTTAACATGCATGGTTTCTTCAATAGTAAGTGAAGATCTATTAAAAACTCTATATGCTTTGCTAGTAAAAGAATATCCAACAAAGATAGCTTCATAAGCCTTCGCATCAAATTTACCCAAATTCTCCTTAGTATTTAAAACAAAACACTTGCATCCAAAAACTTTAAAATATACAACATTAGGTTTTCTAGAATGATACATTTCAAAAGATGTTTTGGAAGAATTCTTACACACATAAATACGATTTGAAATATAGCATGCGGTGTTTACGGCCTCGGCCCATAAATATTGAGGGAGGTCATATTCACTTATCATTGTCCTAGCCATCTCTTGAAGTGTTCTATTTTTCCTTTCTACTACTCCATTTTGTTATGGAGTCCTAGGACAAGACATTTCATGCTTGATTCCCTTTTCATCACAATAAGTCATGAAGAGTTGGTTAACAAACTCACCACCTCTATCACTCCTTATTCTCAAAATCGAAAAACCTTTTTCTTTTTCAACCCTTTTTCGAAAGATTTTGAAATATGAAAATGTTTGATCTTTACTTTGCAAGAAGAAAACCCAAGTGAAACGGGAAAAATCATCAACTAAAACAAATGCAAATCTACTACCATTTAAACTTTTAGTTTGTGTTGGTCCAAAAAGATCCATATGAATTAGTTCTAAGGGCCTAGTAGTCATGATATCCTTAATTGGTTTGAAGGAAGACTTGGTTTGTTTCCCAAGTTGGCACGCACTACAAATGCGGTCTTTCTCAAACTTCAAGCAAGGTATACCCTTTACTAAATCCTTAGAATTAATTCTAGCAAGATGGTCAAAAGATGCATGTCCTAATCTTCTATGCCAAAGCCAAGAATTTTCATCAAAAGCATTCAAGCATTTAGTAGAACAATCTAAATTAAGCATGTCAATGATATAAACATTATTGTCACGAAAACCGGTAAGAATACAAACATCGGATTTAACATCAAAAATCTTGCAAGAAGAATCATCAAAAACAACTTTAAGTCCACGGTCACAAAGTTGACTAATGCTAAGCAAATTATGTTTTAAACCATCTACTAAAACAACATTCTCTATAATAGGAGATGCACCAATTTGAATGTTACCTATACCGATGATAGTTCCTTTGGAGTCATCCCCGAAGGTGACGGAGCCACCTTCCATGTACCTTGATAGGGTTGTAAAGTTGTTGATATCCCACGTCATATGTCTTGAACAACCACTATCAAGGTACCACCGCTCCCTACGTCTTGGAGCCTTGGTGTGTACCTACATCAAATAATTTAGGACTTGATTTTGGTACCCACATTTTCTTGGGTCCTAGGGGGTTAGTTTCATTAACCCAAACAAGATTATTTGATCTATTAACTTGATCATAATAAAATTTAGCTAAATGTCCATTCTTACCACAATATGTGCATCTATATACTCTACCATATTTGAAAGTATAATGAGTGTGTGATTTGTGAGCATGAGAGTTGTGAGCATGAAAAGATTTAGCATGTGTAGTGTGAGCATGAGTAGACTTAACATGTGAGGTGTGCTTTTTAGAAAACATGTTCTCAAGTTTCTTTGTGTTAAAAGCACAATCATTTAAAACTTTTTCAAAATCATTTATTTTAGATTTAAAAGAAGAAATTTCATTTTTATCAATCATAGGAGATTTTGCCTTACAAGGAATCTTGTAGGCACTAAATTCTTCTTGAATAGAATGAGATTAGAAGAAAGATCATCTTTTTCTTTAGAAACTATAGCAAGTTGATTTTTAAGAAAAGCAACTTCTTTTTGTAATTTAAAACATTCAATCTTTTTATTGTCATAAGTTTCAGAAAGTTCAATAAAGGCATGTACAAGAACTTCCTTACTTAGTTCATCATCTTCATCATCATGAGATTGAGGGGTTACCTTAGGAGTGTTTGCCATGAAACACATGTTCGCCGTATCCACCTCTTCTTCGGACTCGCTTTCCGAATCCCACGTTGCCTTGTATGCTTTCTTTTCCTCCGGCTTCTTTGGCTTGAAGGAGGAAGTCATCTTCTTCTTAAACTCCGGGCAATCCGCCATGATATGTCCGGGTTTGCGGCAATTGTAGCAAATGATCCTTCTCTCCTCTTTGCCTTCAAATTTTCTCCGAAAGTTGAGCTTGTTTTTTCGGTACAACCTCTTGACGTTCCGCACAAGTAGAGTTAGCTCCTCATCTTCTTCTTCGTCTTCTTTATCGTCATCATTGGTGGATGAAGTCTTGAAGGTTATGGATTTCTTCTTTGAAGTAGTGGCCTCTTCTCTTGCCTTCTTCTCCATCTCATGGGTCTTTAGGTTCCCAATGAGACTAATGAGGTCCATCTCGTCCTTGTCATTCAATTCTTTTAAGGTGGTGGCCTTTATCTCCCATGAAGACGGAAGAGCCCGAATCACTTTCCGCACCTTTTGATCGTTGGAGATGTCATCACCTAAGGAAGAAAGACCATTAGTGATTTTAGTAAACCTTGTAATCATACTATCAATAGACTCATCATCAATCATTTTAAATGACTCATATTGGGACCTCAAGAGATCTATCTTAGCTCTCTTGACTTGTGAAGTCCCTTCGTGTGTGACCAATAAGTGTTGCCAAATCTCATAGGCGGATTGGCAATGAATTACCCGTGTAAGGTCATCCTCATTCAGGCGGTTAATAGGGAGTTTTGGGCCTTGGAGTTAGCCTCATATTCTCTAAAGTTGAAGTCGGTCCAAGTGCTCTCATCACCATCGGGTGCTACATAGGGTTTGGTCAAGGACTTGGCCACTAAGCTACCCAAAGATTGCAAAAATATAGTCATCCTAACCTTCCAAATAGGAAAATTAAGTCCATCAAATTTATGAGGGGTTTTAATGTTATCGGTCATGTTTACTAGTGTATGAATGTATGAATGAAAATGTTGATTAGCAAATTTTAAGGATCTCTCTATGGATGTTAAGCCAAAACCTAGAGTCCAAGCTCTGATACCAATTGAAAATCACCTAGAGGAGGGGTGAATAGGTGATAATGCTAATCAATGAACAAATTAAAAATTAAGATGTAACAATCACCACACAAGATGAATGAAAGCAAGCAAATATAGCAATGATGATGATAAGCAAGTAAAGTAATGTAAAGGAGTGCAAGAATGTAAACCAATCGCAAACACAAGGATATGTTATCGAGGTTCGAGCACCCAGCTCTACTCCCCGCCTTCCCCAGAAGGATTCTAGCTACTTCCACTATCACAAAGAAATCACAATTACACCGGAGTACCCAACTCCACAATCTCGATTACAAGCTATTTCTGAGTAGTCAAAAGACCACAAACTCTCTCTTTCAAATGTCTCTTCCCTTACAAAAGGTCCTTAGAGAACAATGAGTAGGAATGAAGCTCTTGTTGTAAGTCAAAAGTCACCTAGAGGGGGGGTGAATAGGTGACAATGCTAATCTATGAACTAAATGCGTGATTTAAAAACTTAATTGCAATTTACACTCAAGTGCTATCAACAAGTGATGCACACAACCAAGCCAAGCAAATATGAATGAGCAATGTAAATTAATGCAAGGCACAAAGTAAAGAGAGAGTAGAGAGAGAGCCAATGGATCAAGCGCAAACACAAAGATATGTTATCGAGGTTCGAGCACCCAGCTCTACATCCCCGCCTTCGACACACGAAGGATTTCCACTAGCTCGTCCACCTAGGACCCTTTACAAGTAGTACCCAACTCCTCTCTTTACAACCTCTTCTCTGAGGCACAAATCCAAGCCAACCAACACAACCTCTTCCTTGAGGCAAACTCCAACAATCACAACCTCCTCCTTGAGGCAAATTTTCAAACCAATACAATAAACTCCCAATCACCAACCAATACAAGATCACCTCTCAACTAGAGGGATACAACCCAAAGCACAAAGCTAAGAAAAGATTGGGTTACAACTTGGTGGTCACAACAACAACCACAAACAACTTCTTCTTCCACACAAATAACCTATAGATATAGATAGTAGATTTTTGCTCAAGTGTGGAGAAAACCAAAGGAATGGAAATCAGAAATCACAAAGAAAATCCTTGGGAAAAATCAAGAAATCAAGATAGAATAGTTCAATCAAAATTCTTTCCCAAAAACCCTTTCTTTGATTTTCCAAACCCTAATGAAAACACCAAATGGATTGTTCAATTCAAGCTCAAAAACTTCTTTTGATTGCTTTGAAAACACCAGAGAATCAGCAAAAATTCGCACAAAAAAATCTTAGAGAAAACCTCTCTTAAATGGGGTATTTATAGGCAATTTTCAGAAAATAGCCGTTGACAGAATTTTAGCCAGAAATGACTCTGCGGTCGACCACCCGGTCGACCGTGCAACGGTCAAATTTTGAACCGTTTGCACTACCGGTCGACCGCCCCGGTCGACCGAAAAATCCAGAGAGCAGACTATTCTGCTCCGGTCGACCGTCCCGGTCGACCGCTGACTGTGTCAGAAACGTGCACAGGTTTGTGCACGTCGGTCGACCCTGACGGCCGACGGCTACGTGGTGCGGTCGACCGTTTCGGTCGACCGACCCAGCCTGGCAGGCAAAAAACAGGTCAGAAAACTGAGGTAAAAATAATCCAATAAATTCTAATAAATTACTAAAAATCCCCAAAAATAGTTTTGACAATTTGCATTGATATACAAACATGTGATAAAAGATTTGACTCAAATATCAAGCAATTAAAACCATTTTTATGTCTTTTCATTTTTACCAAAAACCAAACCATGTATTTTCTAAAACTTGGATTCTTGAATGGAAAATACATTTTGTCCAAAACTCTTTCAAGTACAAAAACATGATATTAAACAACATTAAGGCATGATGCAAATGGATAGAAATCCAGTATACATGAAACAAATATATATCATAGTTTTTGTCTTTAATTTCCAAAATAAGTTTTGTCAAAACACAAAACCTAAAGCACATGAATAGGTATATCAAATTAAGTTTGTCTAAGTCTTTGAAGCATGCATGTATATAGAACAAATCTAATATACAATAAACCATGTAAACTTGTTTTGATCTATCTATTCATGAAAACCAAGATCGGTTAAACCTAAAACCGAAAAACCGAAAACCAATATTCAAAACATGAAACGTGTGTGTTGTGAACTTGAGCATTATCATACTATTCTAATCTTTACAATTAGGCTCTAAACACAAACTAAAACTATGGATACCTAAGTCTTCTTGTAGAGCGCAATCTCCAAGCTAGAGCGCAATCTCCAAGTCGGCTCGATCCAAAAACTCTTGATTCACCGAGCAAGTGCAATGTATGATCTTTGACGCTTGGGCTCTTGAATCAACATGTGCAAGCTTCCAAATCATCTTGTTGAAGCTAAACACCAACTAATATCTTGATTAATAATCTGAAACTAAAATCACAAGATAATTAGTACACATAATTACATGAGTTAATCATCATCAAAACTAGAGTGGAAGGCCTTTGGGCCAACAATCTCCCCCTTTTTGATGATGACAAAACTCATGGAGTTATATATGCATGGATTAAAGTAAAGCTTCAAAGAAGCTCCCCCTTAACTCATGCATAGGAATAAACAAACAATAAGATGCATATAAACAGGGTTCTTGACATAAAATGAATATGCATATGAAACATGCTATTGATTCCAATTAAAACAAATAACTTACCAAACAAAACTCTTGATACTAATAAAAACAAAACTCATAATGCTCTTGATACCAATACCAATGGAGATGAAATGAACATAAAACTGAAAACTCATGCATATCAACTCCAATAAATCTTCTCCCCCTTTTTGTCAATCATCAACAAAGGGGTAAAAACAAAATAGATATGAATTCTTCTCCCCCTAAATATATGAAACAAAGAATAAACCAACTACTTCAAGGGTGAAACCAAAAATGATACCAATTACCAATTTGAAAGTAAGAGGGGCATTGAAACAATATGATCCAATAGAAATTAAAACATATAAAACACATGATACCAATTGAAAAAAAAACACATTGATACCAATTTGAGTGAACAAATGCATCTTGATACCAATTGAAGATATATATCTTTATAAGCATATGATACCAATTAAAAATCAATAATCATTCTTAAATCATTTTTTTTCTCATAAAGTTAGGGAGTGGGAGACAAAACCAATGGTAAACTAAATATCAATTGAAAAATTGAAATGTGAGTTTTCTCCCCCTTTATGAAATACCAACTAAACATATGCTTAAGCTAGAAATAAGATACCAGTTGAAAACTAAGTCAATTGAAGTAATGTTAAAGCTCAAGCTTAGCATAAGCAAGATAATGATAATGCTTGTATAAAGATACCAATTGAAAATTGAATCAATTGAAAATGATGGTCATTAAAAAAATCAAGCTTATCATAAACAAAATTTGTGATATCTTGAAGCACAAATAAATCATCTATATATGAATGAAAGAAATAGATACCAATTGAAATTGATACTATATGAAGTGTAAGCATACATATATAAAACAAAACATATATGAGTATACAAAAGGATGTCAAGATTGATACCAATTGAAAGAATTCAATGATACCAATTGAAACAACAATAAGATCAAGTGTATATCTCATATCAACTACCACCCAATCATGTGCAAGTTTAAAAATGATTTTCATTATAAGGCATACATGAACATGATCTCCCATCCAACCACCCTTTGATGGCAGGAGTTTTCAAAAATAGATTTGGAAATATAGTTTGTTGAAAATCTCTACCTCATGAAGAATATCACAATTAGTTATATGAATCAACTAATACGAAATTCTTCAATAAATCAAATATATTTCATGAAGGACATGTAAATCACATGATCATCAACACTCAAATCCATAAAGCCCATCTAATACTCATGAAAACAAGGTCATGAGAAAAACTAATAAGGTGAGTGTATAGGATATATGTGAAACACACTTATCATGAAAATGGACAATCAAGCTCAATATTGAAATTCCTTTAAAACATTTACACATGATAAATTAAATTACTTTTACCAAAAGAAACTTCCAAAAACATGAAACCCATCAAAACGATTTAACCTTCAAGGCATATGTATGTCAGGTACAAACTAAAGTATACATACATATCCCAAACAAAAGGAGTCCACAAAGGTATATGCATGAAGGCACGTGGCTCAAGGATGTATATGTATAATCAATAGTTAAGACAAGATAGACATATACATGAAGTTAAAACTCAATATCATAAAACATTTCCAAAATGGGGAATACAAGTTAGAATGTACGAATCATCAAAACTAGACTATACTAGCACATCTAATGGATACAAATAGGCATTCAAGCACAAATATTATAAAGGTTTACTTGTAGCCCATTCTATGTACGAGTATGAATCCTAGTTTTAATGAAAACTAACTTCTAAACATATATTCAAATCACGAATCATAAAACAAGTCATGATAGACAAAAATTGATCATAATTCAAATCCACATGTTCTACTAATCATGGCAATAAACATTCTAAACAACACATGAATTATTAAAACAAAAATCATAGAATCGTAAACATCCAAATGATCATTATGCATATGCATGTGCAATAGATCTAAGGCATACATGTTAGTATAAACAAATTGAGAACACTAAATATAGATCCATATGAAACATGGGTGCTCAAGGAACTAAACATGTATAACATTAATCTAATGAACAAGGCACAAGCATAATGAACAACAAAACATGATATGCTATAAAAGATGAACATGGAAAGTATGCAAATAAAAAATTAGGAGTTAGAGATGATACCAAAACCAATGAAGTTGCACCTCTAGTTCTCCAAAACACGGTGGTCCTCCCACCAAATCTCCTTGAGAGTGAAGCATCCAAATGGTTCTCCTTTTAGCTTAGAATGCATCCACCTCAAGGCACCAATACCCTCACGTGACGCGAGAGCTCCCACCTACATCAAAAGTCAAAGAGGTGGTTTTTGGTACCCATTTTCTAGTGGGTCCACGAGGGTTAGTTTCTTTTCTCACCCAAACATAATTAGTTGCTAAATTTTTATTATAAATACGATCAAAACAAAATCTAGCAAGGTGGCCTTTTCGACCACAATGTGTACATGTGTACACGTGAGCATACATATGATGGTGGTGATCATGAAAAGCATGTGTATGCCTAGATGGGTGTGCATGTAAGGTTGGAACTTGTTTCTTGCGAACCAAGGTTTCCAATCGAGTGTGATTCATGGCACAATGGCTCAAGGTGGAGCCCAAACTATCAACACTTTTCTTCAAAACAAGTATATCATTTTCAATGTTAGAAGATAGAGTGGAGCATGCAATAGGTGTGCTAGAACATGAAGCAACATTAGCATGGCAAACATCAATCTCTTTTTGCAAAGATTTATTTTTAATCAAAACCAAATCCAATTCTCTAGTAATTGAATCAATATCATTTTTCAAAGTAAGATTTTCTTTAAAAGTAAAATCTAATTTTGAAGATAAAATCTCATTGTGCTTTACAACATCATCACAATCATTTTTATTTTTCAAAATTCATTTTCCTTTAAAGCAAGTTCAAGTTGAGATTTAAGTGAGTCACATTCACTTGCAATCTCTTCCTTCTCTTACAAAACCAATTCAAAATTAGAGCATAAATCCTTTAATTCATTTTTCAACACAAATTTATCCTCTTTCAACAAATCATGTTTTTCCAACAAATTTTCAAGCTTTTGAGTAAGTTCCATATTTAAAGTTTGAACTTCAAAACAACCATGGCAATAGGAACTAGAGCTATCATCAATATGAGAATCCGATTGTACCTCAAGGGAGTTCTTCCCATGGACCATGAGGCATTGCTCTTCGGACTTTTCTCTTTTAGATCTCCTCATCTTGTTAATTATCCTTGGAAGCTCGGGAGACGTCAAGATGCTCCAAACTGCAAAAGCCGAATCATAGTGATCAAAAACGGGTAAAAGAAATTCATTTAGAGATGCTCTAAGTGCTCTAAGTGCTAATGCATTGGCCTTCTTATGCTTGCTACTATTTGGGAGGGTTTCTATAGTGATGGCTTGATAAACTAGATGACCTAGTGTTTTTAAATGCCTAGTCATGTCCACCTTCCAAGTATCAAGTCTAAAATGGTCAAACATAGGAGGGCTAGCCATGAGTGCAAACTAGTATGAGTGCAAATGAAAATGCAAGTGAAGATTAGCAAACCAAGATCACTCCTAGGTGGTTAAACTTAAATATCAGGAGCACTAGCTCTGATATCAATTGAAAAGTCACCTAGAGGGGGGGTGAATAGGTGACAATGCTAATCTATGAACTAAATGCGTGATTTAAAAACTTAATTGCAATTTACACTCAAGTGCTATCAACAAGTGATGCACACAACCAAGCCAAGCAAATATGAATGAGCAATGTAAATTAATGCAAGGCACAAAGTAAAGAGAGAGTAGAGAGAGAGCCAATGGATCAAGCGCAAACACAAAGATATGTTATCGAGGTTCGAGCACCCAGCTCTACATCCCCGCCTTCGACACACGAAGGATTTCCACTAGCTCGTCCACCTAGGACCCTTTACAAGTAGTACCCAACTCCTTTCTTTACAACCTCTTCTCTGAGGCACAAATCCAAGCCAACCAACACAACCTCTTCCTTGAGGCAAACTCCAACAATCACAACCTCCTCCTTGAGGCAAATTTTCAAACCAATACAATAAACTCCCAATCACCAACCAATACAAGGATCACCTCTCAACTAGAGGGATACAACCCAAAGCACAAAGCTAAGAAAAGATTGGGTTACAACTTGGTGGTCACAACAACAACCACAAACAACTTCTTCTTCCACACAAATAACCTATAGATATAGATAGTAGATTTTTGCTCAAGTGTGGAGAAAACCAAAGGAATGGAAATCAGAAATCACAAAGAAAATCCTTGGGAAAAATCAAGAAATCAAGATAGAATAGTTCAATCAAAATTCTTTCCCAAAAATCCTTTCTTTGATTTTCCAAACCCTAATGAAAACACCAAATGGATTGTTCAATTCAAGCTCAAAAACTTCTTTTGATTGCTTTGAAAACACCAGAGAATCAGCAAAAATTCGCACAAAAAATCTTAGAGAAAACCTCTCTTAAATGGGGTATTTATAGGCAATTTTCAGAAAATAGCCGTTGACAGAATTTTAGCCAGAAATGACCCTGCGGTCGACCGCCCGGTCGACCGTGCAACGGTCAAATTTTGAACCGTTTGCACTACCGGTCGACCGCCCCGGTCGACCGAAAAATCCAGAGAGCAGACTATTCTGCTCCGGTCGACCGTCCCGGTCGACCGCTGACTGTGTCAGAAACATGCACAGGTTTGTGCACGTCGGTCGACCCTGACGGCCGACCGGCTACGTGGTGCGGTCGACCGACCCAGCCTGGCAGGCAAAAAACAGGTCAGAAAACTGAGGTAAAAATAATCCAATAAATTCTAATAAATTACTAAAAATCCCCAAAAATAGTTTTGACAATTTGCATTGATATACAAACATGTGATAAAAGATTTGACTCAAATATCAAGCAATTAAAACCATTTTTATGTCTTTTCATTTTTACCAAAAACCAAACCATGTATTTTCTAAAACTTGGATTCTTGAATGGAAAATACATTTTGTCCAAAACTCTTTCAAGTACAAAAACATGATATTAAACAACATTAAGGCATGATGCAAATGGATAGAAATCCAGTATACATGAAACAAATATATATCATAGTTTTTGTCTTTAATTTCCAAAAATAAGTTTTGTCAAAACACAAAACCTAAAGCACATGAATAGGTATATCAAATTAAGTTTGTCTAAGTCTTTGAAGCATGCATGTATATAGAACAAATCTAATATACAATAAACCATGTAAACTTGTTTTGATCTATCTATTCATGAAAACCAAGATCGGTTAAACCTAAAACCGAAAAACCGAAAACCAATATTCAAAACATGAAACGTGTGTGTGTTGTGAACTTGAGCATTATCATACTATTCTAATCTTTACAATTAGGCTCTAAACACAAACTAAAACTATGGATACCTAAGTCTTCTTGTAGAGCGCAATCTCCAAGCTAGAGCGCAATCTCCAAGTCGGCTCGATCCAAAAACTCTTGATTCACCGAGCAAGTGCAATGTATGATCTTTGACGCTTGGGCTCTTGAATCAACATGTGCAAGCTTCCAAATCATCTTGTTGAAGCTAAACACCAACTAATATCTTGATTAATAATCTGAAACTAAAATCACAAGATAATTAGTACACATAACTACATGAGTTAATCATCATCAAAACTAGAGTGGAAGGCCTTTGGGCCAACAGTAAGTGAAGAAAGAAAATTAAATCAGAGAGTATTTCAAAAACCACTTCAGAAAATGAGAGAGAATTTCAGCACAAAAGCCAAGAAATAAATCTCTTTTGAAAGCCTTAAACTTTTGAATTTTTCTTGCAAAAATTGTTGTTAGCAATCTCTCCCCAAACACCCCTATTTATAGGAGAGGGCTAGGGTTAAGGGATAATACAAACTTAAGGATAATTAAGTCATATTAGATTTGAAATATATCCCTAAATCAAATTTTAAACACAAGAAGACAGAATAAAACAGCTCATTAAAAACTGCCCGTTACTGTTCAACGGATAGTTCGGTCGACTGACCGGTCGACCGTACGTTCAAAATTATGACCGTTGCAGGCTAGCGGTCGACCGCCCGGTCGACCCAATCTATCCGAAAGCAGACTGAGTTACAGTCGGTCGACTGTGCGGTCGACCGCAAAAACGTGCACACTGATACATGTACACCCAGAACTACAGTCGACTGGGCCGGTCGACCGGCCAAACCTGTCATAGGTCCGGTCGACTGTCCGGTCGACTGGCTCAGGTCAAAAATCAGGTTTTGGACAGAAAATTAAAAGGGATTTTGATTTTGACAAAAATACTTTTGAACAGGGATTAGCATAAAACATAAATATATATCTGTAGGTAAAATCTTGTATGCAAAATATTTTTGTATAAATTATAAGAAATTATTTTGGATTAAGTATGTACACAAAAACGTGTGTGATAGAGTTTCAAACCTATCCACTATTCTTTAACAAACTATAAAACTAAAAACAAAATAATTAAAGACTTTTTGAGCAATCTTCAAGTCTTTGAGCCATGCTATCCTTGCTAGAGCCTTCTTCTTCTGTGATCCTTCCTTGATGTGCAATATGCCTTCATAGCTTTATGAACCTAGAAGTTGTTGCAATAGCAAGCAATGGCCTCCAAATATGGTACTTATCCTGAAACTTATCTTAAGCAAATTCATTAGTACCAAATAGCACTAATTTGGTTTGTCATCATCAAAACTCAATAAATGGAGAGTGTAACCTTTTGGGCCAACACATATATGTCCCCAAACACAATTGAGTCCAATAAATAAAGATTTGCATGAAAAGCAAATGACTCAAGGGTATACATGTATATCTTAAAGTTTGGCAAAAATAGACATGTATATGAAATGAAAACTCATAAACATAAAACAAATCCAAAATGAGAATACAAGTTTAAAATGTATGGATCATGATTGGACGAGGAAGGTGCACTTATTATGTATATAGGAATGTATTTGATGTACCCTTTCTTGTCTCCGCTATAGTATAGGACTATACCGAGTCGAATCTCAGGGAGAGCTCGCGATGGAAGCTTTAACGTATGGTAGTGAAGTGAACAAACGAGTATTCTTCTCTTGCTTATAAACTTAGTGAATCAAGTGAAAAAGAAACTAAAAGAAAGGATGGCTATGTTCATGGTGGAAATTGTCGGAAAAGAAATCAAGATTGGGATTGGTTTATTCACAAGAAAAGGAAAGAAAACTTAAAGAAAGCAATCCATGACTAGCTTACCTTGCTAGCTTGCCAAGACTTACTAGACTCCTTGATAGCGAATGCTTGCCTAATGTTGTCACTCCATTAGCATAGGATTCGTCTCGCGTGTTGACCTAATTACTTTCTCACTTGCAAGATGGTGGTTTAACCATCGGAGAAGAGAAGATCATACAACTTGCAAGATGAACAAAAGCAATCACCCATGAGTTAGTGAAGTAGCAAGACTAGTGGTAACCTAGTACATGGAGAAGAAATTAGCTAAAAGCAATTACAAAAGCAAAACAAAGCTTGAAGTAAATTGCAAGAAGTAAACAAAGCAAGTAATAAAGCAAGTAAACTAGAATCAAGCTCAAGTAGAGAAGTAGAGAATGGATCAATCCTTGTATAGCTCCAAGTGTCACTTCTTGATGATACAAGCTCTCTCTCTCTTACAACTCTCTCTTGCAATGAAATCTAGGGAGGAGAAGATCATAGAGAGCTAAAAAATCCTAAACAAAACCTAGCAAAATTACAAGCTATTCACTAATCTCTCTCTCTTCTCTGATCAGTTTTTGCTCGCAGGTGAAGGTGGAGTATTTATAGCAGAAATGAGAAGCTTCGAGAGCCTAGGTGGTTGCCACAAAATCCGGGGCTCAACAGCCCTAGGATTGCCGCGGATTGCCGCGGGATCGCCGCGCGATCTGGGCGTTGAGCCCAGATTTTCTGGTGAGGATTCGTTGAGAGTTTGTTAGCCACGTGGACTACTTGGATTCTCCAATTGGCGCGCGGATCTCTCTAGATCTGGATTTGAATTTGGCTTTATCTTAATCATGGATTAATCACTTAATTAGTGTTAATTAAGTGATTATTTGGATATCTCTCCATTAAGTGTGTACCTGCAAATATGTAGAGAAGAGGAGTGAAAATAACATATTTATTTGTAATATGCATGGGAGTTATGATGTAAAATATGCAATATTGGATACTAATCACACCCCCACACTTATTCTTTTGCTCGTCCCGAGCAAAACTAAGAAAAAGAAAAGAAAAATCTAAACTACCAATTTATTGCACCACTTTCGCAGGTGACGCGATTGCACTGAGCGTGTGCAACAAGCCGTTAAACCTCTAGGTTACCCTAGAGGAGGAGTGTTGTCTCCTGAGGGTTTTCAGCGGATTACACCCACAAAATCCATAAAGAAAGAAGACAAATGTTAGTATTTTGAAAACGCATTTTGAATAAGAGACATGTTTACAAACTATTTTTGCAAAAATATAAGTGATCCTAGGTCATAAGTCCACTTATAATTATTCTTCCTTAAACTTAGTATCCATGCAAGATCTTGTCTTTAATTAAGGTAAGAATTCAAAATTGGATTGAATACTTTTATCTTTCATAAAACCTAGATAATATGCACACCGTGTAAGTGAAAATTTCCTGGGATTTCAACTCCAACCATAATGCCATTTATTTATATATATTTATTTTTCTCTTTTTTTTTTCCTTTTTCTTCCCTTAGTTTTCTTAGGCTTTCTAGTTCACCCATGTAGCGAGCCTATAACCGATGACTCCCAAACCAGATGGTTCTAGGGCACCAAATGAGAAAACATCCCTCGGGTTAAAGGACTCGAGTGAAAAAGGCCACAAAACTAAAGGGGATTATTTATAATCACCGTTAGGCGTGAATAATCATGCTTCTTGAGGCACAATTATCCAGCTTAATAAGTGAGATCACCGTTAGGCGTGAGTAACCATGCTTCTTGAGGCATAGTTATCCAGCTTAATAAGTGATCTTTTATTTATAATTTTTTTTTTATTTATATGGCATTTTTGGTCTTTGTCTCCATCCCAAGAAATGTGTAAGTGTAAAGTGCATATTATCTAAGGCAAAAAAATTCAAGATAAAAATATCTCACCACTTTTACTTACTTATCCTATAATTTCAAACAAGATCTATTACTTCAACTATGTTTAAGATGTCATAATTAAGGCTTTCTTAATTTCTAAGATACATCTTAATTTTCTTAAAAATAGAACAAAACTTTGTCTCTTATTTCAAAAAGTTTTTATTTTTTTATTTTTATTTTTTTTATTATTATTATTTTTTTCTAAAAGAAATGTAAAAGAAAGAAAATCTAAAAACTCTATGTTAGTAAACCCTCCCCCACACTTATTTCATGCATTGTCCTCAATGCATCATGATATATGTATGCATGAAATCTAGGGAGGAGAAGATCATAGAGAGCTAAAAAATCCTAAACAAAACCTAGCAAAATTACAAGCTATTCACTAATCTCTCTCTCTTCTCTGATCAGTTTTTGCTCGCAGGTGAAGGTGGAGTATTTATAGCAGAAATGAGAAGCTTCGAGAGCCTAGGTGGTTGCCACAAAATCCGGGCTCAACAGCCCTAGGATTGCCGCGGATTGCCGCGGGATCGCCGCGCGATCTGGGCCGTTGAGCCCAGATTTTCTGGTGAGATCTTCTTGTTAGGTTGTTAGCCACGTGGACTACTTGGATTCTCCAATTGGCGCGCGGATCTCTCTAGATCTGGATTTGAATTTGGCTTTATCTTAATCATGGATTAATCACTTAATTAGTGTTAATTAAGTGATTATTTGGATATCTCTCCATTAAGTGTGTACCTGCAAATATGTAGAGAAGAGGAGTGAAAATAACATATTTATTTGTAATATGCATGGGAGTTATGATGTAAAATATGCAATATTGGATACTAATCAGATCATCAAAACTAGACTATACTAGCACATTTAATCGGTTCAAATAAGCATTCAAGTACAAACATATATAGATTTATTTGTGGCCCACTATATGCACAAGTATATACCTAGTCTTAATGAAAACAAACATTTAAACATATATTCAAGTCATGAAGCATCAAAACATGATATAAATCAATATGATAAATATAAACATGATTATTATGTAAATTCACATGTTATTAGAGCTATGATAAACATGATAGCTAAACAAAGGTGAGAACACTAAAATAATAGTCCATATTAAACATGCATGTCAAGGGTCTAATAAACATGGCATTAACATAATAATCTACAAACATCAAAACATGCTATAAACAATAAACATGAAAAGCATGCATAAATATAAATAAGGAGTTAGAGATTGATACCAAAACCGATGAAGGCACCTCTCTAGTTCTCCAAACCAAGGTGGTCTTCCCACCAAACATCCCTTGAAAGTGATGCATCCAATTGATTTCCATGAAGCTCGGAACGCATCTACTCCAAGGTGCCTCTACTCTCACGTCATGCGAGAGCCCATACCTACATCAAACATAAGAGGGGTGGACTTTGATACCCATATCTTATTGGGTCCATGGGGGTTAGTACCTTCTCTAACCCAAACAAATTTATTTGCTAAATTTACATCATGTAATCTATCAAAGCAAAATTTAGCAAGGTGGCCCTTACGTCCACAATATGTACAAGTGTACACATGAGCATACATGTGATGATGGTGTCCGTGATGAGCATGTGTTCCGTGGAGGGTGTGCATGAAAAGATGGAACTTGTTTCTTTCGAAACAAAGTTTCCAAACGTGTATGGCTCTTGGCACAATGGCTCAAAGTGGAGCCCAAACAATCCATATTCTTCTTCAATAAATTTACATCATTTTTAATTATAGAAGAAGTGAAGAATGCAATAGGTGATTTAGATGGAACAATCCTAGCATGGCAAACATGTGCATCAATCTTATTTTGTAAAACTTCATTTTTCTTTAAACAAACATTTAAATCTTTAGAAATAGAAGCAATTTTATTTTTCAAAGAACTATTCTCTTTTAAAACGAAGTCAACTTTTGAAGACAAGTTTTCATTTTCCTTTAAAACTTTTTCACAATCATTTTTATTTTTCAAAATTTTATTTTCATTTAAAACAAGATCAAGTTGAGATTTTAATGAATCCCTCTCATTAGAAATCTCCACCTTTTTTTGCAAAACCATGTCAAGTCTTGAACATAAAACCTTATTTTCTTTATTATGTTCAAAACTCTTCTTTTTCAAAATATTATATTTTTCTATTAATTTTTCACACACAATTGATAGTTCTTCATTTAAAGCATGGGCATCAACATAATCATTTGAAGAACTAGCATCATCATCATCTAAGTGGGTTTCCGAGTGTACCTCAAGGGAGTCATTCCCTTGGACCGTATAGGATTATTGTGGCTCGGATTCATCTCCACTAGATTCCTCCGGTTGGATTGACAATTGAAGCTTGGAGGTGGTTGTGGTTGTCAACATGTTCCACACTGCAAATGCGGAATCAAAGTTAGAAATAAGCATAAGATATTCTTTTGAAAGCGTGCTTCTAATGGCCTTTAGGGCTTGTGCATTGGCCTCTATATGCTTGTTATCACTAAGGTAGGATTCCTTGGTAATGGCAAGGTGAACCTTATATCCTAGGGCTTGTAGGTAAATGGACATCTTAGTCTTCCAAACAATGATGTTGGAAGCACCAAACATAGGTGGGGTCATGAAGTCCATGGGTCCAAGCTATATGTGTGCAAACAAGCAAAATGCAAATGATAGATTAGCAAACAAGGATCTCACTCATAGGATGTTAAGCCTAAGTATCAGGAGCGTAGGCTCTGATACTAATTGAAATCACCTAGAGGGGGGGTGAATAGGTGATAGTGCTAATCTAGAAACTAAATGCGAAAGCTAAAAACTATTTTGCAACACACTTAATACAACCAACAAGTATAGCCGAATTCCCCGTGAAAGGCTCTGGACTAACTCCTCTTGATTCCCCTAGATAAGGGTTGAGGTGCTATATGAAGCTCTTGTGGTTAAGTATAAGTGAGGCACACACAAACAACCAAGCATATAAGAATGAGCAATATGAAAATATGCAAGGCACAAATGCAAGCAAATAAGATATGGCAATATGAATGATGCAATGCACAAATGTAAAGAGAGAGTTAGAGAGACAATGGATCAAACGCAAACACAAAGATATGTTTCGAGGTTCGAGCCCCTGGCTCTACGTCCCCGCCTTCACCGAGAAGGATTTCCAATCCACTATCTCCCACCGAGGGAACCTCCACCAAGGAGGATTTGTACAATAAGAGAGTACCGAACTCCTCTCTCAAACACCGCCTCACAACCGAGGGGTAGGCCCGTAGCCAATACAACCACAAATCACCTCTACCGAAGAGGGATACAAACCAAACTCCACCTCTCACTAGAGGGAGCAAACCACAATCTCAACCTCTACCAAAGAGGGAGCAAACCAATCACCCGATCAACCTCTACCAAAGAGGGATACAACAAAAGTAAGGGTGTTTACAACTTGGAGGTTTTAACAACCCCAAACAATCTCTTTTTCCCACAAATAATGATCCTAATAGAATAAGATAGAAGATATAGCTCAAGTGGATATCAAGGTATTTTTGGAAGTCAAATAACAAAGAAAAATTACTTGGAAAATCTCTTATAGATGATAGAAATGAAAATCCAAAACAATATCCCAAAAACCTAGTTTTCTTTGATTTTCCAAAACCCTTGAAAAACAATAAAGATGAAATCTTTTAAGCTCTAAAACACTTTTTAAAACTTGTAAAAACACTTCAGAAAAATAAGAATTTTTGCTCTTAAAAATCTTAGCCAAAATCCCAAAGAAATGGGGTTTATATAGGCCAAACAGAAAACTAGCCGTTAGGCTGATCTGTCAGCCTGACAGACTTGCGGTCGACCGCCCGGTCGACCGCCAATGGTCATAAATATGACCGTTGGGCAAACCGGTCGACCGCCCGGTCGACCACCCAGATACAGAGAGCAGAGCTCTCTGGTCCGGTCGACCGACCGGTCGACCGTCCCACTGTGCCAGCAGACGTTCACAGGTCTGTGCACGTCGGTCGACCGCCCGGTCGACCGGATCCTGGCTCCGTCGATCTTGCGGTCGACCGACCTGGCCTGTCAGCACAGTTCTGGGTCAGAAACTAGGGTTAAAAATAATTTTAAAATTTTTTTATCTCTTCTAAAAATTCCCAAAAATAGTTTTAACATTTTGTATTGAAATACAAACTTGTAATAAAAATTTCAAGACAAATATCAACCATTTGAACTCTTTTTGTGTCTTGCAAATTTTATCAAAAATCAAATCTTGTATTTTATCAAACCTTGATTTTTCAATACATGAATAGGAAAGTCAAAATAAGTTTGTTTAAGATATGAAGCATGTATGTATATTGAACACATCTAATATACATAAAAACCATTTAAACTTGTTTTGATCAACTATTCATGAAAACCAATTCCAAAACATAAAACTTGTGTGTGTTGTGCACTTGAGCATATCAACTATTCTTATCTTTACAAATGGATCTAAACACACTAAACTAAAACTAGAATACCTAAGTCTTCTTGATGATCTTCTATCTTCAAGTTGACTCAGTCCAAACTCCGTGATCCAACGAGCATGGCTATGAATGATCTTGACGCTCGGGCACGGGAATCACCAAGTGATGGCTTCCAAACTTCTCTTTTTGAAGTAATCACCAACTAATATCTTGTTTAATGATCTGAAACTAAAATCACAAGATTATTAGTAAACATAACTACATGAGTTAATCATCATCAAAACTAGAGAGGAAAGCCTCTGGGCCAACAATATGTTGTTGAGCTAGAAAGAAAAATTGAAAAAATGGAGGACGAAAAAGCTCACAAGGCTGAATTAAAGAAAAAGAGAAGAGAGAAGAGAAAAAAAGAAAATTAAAAAAGCAGCAACAAAAAATAAATGTGAAGGAGGAAGAAGAAGAAGAGCTGCTAAGAGCAGCCACTGCTGCGAAGGAGGAGGTGGAGAAGAGGAAAAAGGAGAAGGAGGAGCAGGAGAAGGAGAATAGGAGAAAGGAAGAGGAGGAGAAGAGGAGGCAGCTGCAAGAGGAGGAGAAGAAGAAGAGAAAAATTCAAGAAGAGGAGAAGAGGAGGAAGGATCAGAAAGAGAAGGAGAAGAAGAGGATGGAAGAAGAGGAGAGGAGGAGGAAAGAGAAAGAGGAGAATAGGAGAAAGAAAAAAGTAGAGAAGAAGAGAAAAAATGAGGAGGAGAAGAAACAAAAGAGGATGAGGGAGCAGATGAAGTAGGCGGAAGAGAAGAAGAAAAAGGAAGAGGATAATATCAATCGATCTAAATTCGAAATTAGTATTGCTGGGGAACATTTCTCAACTTTTACTTTAAATTTAAGTCAACAGATCCTTAATATCTAAAAAGATAAAGCTTCTGAGGAAAAAAATCAAGAACATACTCCGGTTCACAAGGAAGCGTTAAAAGGAAAAGTTGTGCATTACTCTAAAGGATCGATAGAAAGGGGAGGCAAAGCAAGCACACTGCGAGAGACACGATGACTCCGATTTCATTTATCCTAAATAAAAAAAGAAAACTATTGAAGAGACTCTTCCACAGCCTGCGGTTCAGATTTCTGCCCCTGATTTCGGCAAGGCAAAGAAGGCTGATACTCAGCTGAAAACCAGAGAATTAAATGAATCCATGCCAACAAAATTTTGTAGCCACAACAATAGTCCCTCATCAAAAATTTCTTGGATAAAGCCATCTCTGAGTAATGTTTTCCATTTTATTTAAATTTACATCAAAATATAAGTTATTTATATTATCACAATTTCATTATTAACTCTTTTTTGTTTTTTTGCAGTGCTATTACATATCAGGATCCTGATAACAGAATAATAGTTGCCAAAAATGATAAAGAGGACCTGATGTTCAGTAGAGATTTAGATGCTGATATCATTCATTTCTACATGAAGTATTTAGAAAAAAAGGTGTATTAAAAAGTATATTCTTTTAAAGCGAAGCTTGGGTGAATATCTATTTTCTCCTTTATATTTAATTAAAACATCACTTATTTACTATATATAATAATTTATAATTTTAATGGTTAAAAATCTACTAGTCACATTTACTATTGATAAGGCCTAATGAGTTGACTTCGACCTGGGTCACAGTTGCTAATTAATCCTAAAAATTAAAACTGACTAATGATGAATGCAACCTTGGTCGCAGCCAAAATATTCAGTAACAATTACAACACAGCTAGGGGTGAGCATCGGTCGGTTTGGTTCGGTTTTGCTAATTTTTTCAAAACCGAACCGAACCATTAGACTTAGCAACCGAACCGAACCGAACCGACTCAGTTCGGTTCGGTTTTCGGTTTTTTCGGTTAGGCCAATATTTTTCCATCATTTCTTACATTTTTTTAATCACCATTATATTATCATAATTTAATATTCTAATCTCAAATATTCAATACCCAAATTAGAAATAAGAAAAAGACCCTAACCTTAATGTGAATTAAAAATTTCATATTCTAAAACTTTTACGCTATATTTGGGCTCTTATATCAAAACTCACATAATTATTACTAACTTTTAATGGCAAGAATGAAAAAAAAAGAACTATATTAATATAAATATTATTCTTAATTGTGATAGTGTACTTAACATAACTTTCACATATTCAACATCAAAAAAATGGTATTGCTAGAAGTAATGAGATAAGTTTTCACCAATTTTTGTTATGAACTATATAATTCACTAAATTGAATTTGGGTGGGGTGATATATAGGGTAAGAGATTCGGTTCGGTTCGGTCGAGTTCGGTTTTTGAAACACAAAACCGAAACCGAACCGAACTATAGCGGTTCGGTTCGGGTTCGGGTTTTTGTTTTTGGTCGGTTATTTCGGTTATAACCGAACTCTGCTCACCCCTAAACACAGCGACCTTGGTCGCAGTCAATTTTCTTGACTGAATAAAACAAACAGCGACCAGGGTAGCAATAAAAATATACTTCGTTAAAGATTTACTGCGACCAAGGTCTTAGTCAACATTAGTAAGCATTATTTTCTGGCTTAATAGGCGACTGCGACCATGTTCGCGGCTCAAATAATATTGTGAGAAAAGAGGACTGTGATCTTGGTCTCAGTTTTGATTTTCATATAATGTTTGATAATTTTTTTGCATTTTATTACTAAATCTTTAAATGTTTGAACTGTTTTGGTTTTGACAGCACGATGTTGTATCTTAAAATAGAGATCTGGATGATTTTTTCATCAAGAAGTTGTGGAGAAACTGGACAAGAGATGTTCATTTTATATTCTTCCCGATCAATCACAAACACATTGCCAAGGGCTGGATTTCATTGGACCTTGTTGGTATTGGATTGCATATACAAGAGTAAATTTTTTACAACTCTTTGATTCCAGTGGATAAATCAAATAATATATTAAGGCTGTATCAAATAGATGTCAGAACAATGGTGAGTTAAATTTAATCTTGCAATTACTGAATATTTGCATTTAATTGTATTAATATTGATTTTATTTTTCTATTGACAATGCAGAAAGAAAGATTGTTACAGATTTTTGAAATTGATTTCAATAAAATATTGGAAAAAACCTATATAAAATATACAAGATGTCCAACAGGCAAAATGTCTATATTTCTTGTGACATTTACATAAGATATTTTCTTGCTGATTTAGCGTAAAAATTTAATCTCATATAATTTTTTCCCTGTACAATTTTAGTGTTGATTGCGCTGTATATATATGCAAGTACATTGAAAGTATAGTATTTGGTATTCCATCAACAGCTGATATTGTGACGGCGGCCGATGTACAGAGACTGAGAGCGAGCTTGCATACATGTTACTTATAGACAAAGAGAAAAGTTGGGATGAAGAAACAGAAAAATACGAAGGATGGTATTTGAAAATTGAAATTCGACAAAAATTTTTATTTCAATATTGTTAGTTCATTCATATTAATTTTTTGTATTATAAATGTATCCACTTTGTAAAGCAGGTCTGTTGGATATATTAATGTAATTTATCTACATTTTTATTCATGTGTTATAAAGTCCATTGAGATTCCCTAATTTTCATTCTATACATGTAAGAGACTCAGCAACTTAGATCGTAGTGATATTAAATACCAATAATGAGTTCCGAATCTGTATTGCGATCAAAGTCGCATTCATAACCAGTAAGGCTGTGTCGACTTCTTATAATGCGACAATGGTCGCAGTATGAATAAATTATGAAAAATTGTATTTATTTATTAACATTGTGATCACGGTCACAGTTGTTGGCCCAAAGGCCTTCCACTCTAGTTTTGATGAAGATTAACTCATGTAGTCATGTGTACTAATAATCTTGTGATTTTAGTTTCAGATCTTTATTCAAGATATTAGTAGGTGATTAGCTTCAATAAGATGGTTTGGAAGCTTTCACATGTTGTTTCCAGAGCCCGAGCATCAAGATCATATATAGCACTCGTTGGAGTCAAGCTCGGAGTTTTGGAGTTTTGGATCGAGTCGGCTTGGAGACGGCGCTCTATAGACCTCGGTACCTAGTTTAGTTTTGTGTTTAGATCCATTTGTAAAGATTAGAATAGTATGATATGCTCAAGTACACAATACACACACGTTTTATGTTTTGATTTTGGTTTTCAGTTTGATTGGTTTAACCGATCTTGGTTTTCATGAATAGATATGTATCAAAACAAGTTTACATGTGTTTATGTATATTAGACATGTTCTATATACATATATGCTTCATATACTAGACAAACTTAATTTGATATACCTATTCATGTGTTTTACGTCTTGTGTTTTAACAAAACATATTTTTGTAAATAAAGTCAAAAACTATGATATGTATATGTTTCTTATATATTAGATTTCTATCCATATGCAACATGCCTAAATGTGTTTAAATATCATGTTTTTGTATTTGGATGAGTTTTGGAAAAATCAGATTTCTTATTGAAAAATCTAAGTTTGGAAAAATACAGTTTTTGGTTTTTGGTAAATTTTCCTTAACACAAAAATGGTTCAAAATGTTTGAAATTTGTGTTGAGATTTTTAACACAAATTTGTATTTCAATGTAAAATGATAAAACTATTTTTGTGGATTTTTAGAAGTTTTATGAAATTTTTAGAATTAAAAATAACAAGTTTTTCTGACCCAAAACCCAGTCTGCCAGGCTCTGGCGGTCGACCGGGACGGTCGACAGGACCAGGAGCCGGTCGACTGTAGCGGTCGACCGACGTGCACAAAACTTGCACGCTGGTCTGCCCATTAAGCCGGTCGACCGAGCGGTCGGCCGACTGAAAGCAACCCACTCTCGGGTTGCTCCGGTTGACCGGGCGGTCGACCGGCCAGAGAGCCGTTAATCTCTGGTTTAGGCCCCGGTCGACCGAACGGTCGACCGGTAGCAGCTAACGGTCAAAAATCGACCGTTGACCGGTCGACCGGAAGGTCAAAACTGGCCTTATTTGCTGCCAACGGCTAGTTTTGAAAAGAGGCTATAAAAACCCCATTTGAGAGAGGTTTTCTCCAAGAATTTTTATGCTAATATTTTCATACTCTCTAGTATTTTCACATCAATCAAAAGAAGTTTTGGGCTTAAATCTTTACAATCTATTTGGTGTTTTTCTAGGGTTTGAAAAATCAAAGAAAAGTGTTTTTGGGAAAAGAGTTTTTGATTCAACTTCTATATCTTGATTTCGGTTTTTTCTCAAGTATTTTCTTTGAGTATTTGTTTTCCATTCCTTTGATTTTCTCCACACTTGAGCTACATCTACTATCCTATTCTATAGGGTCTTTGTGTTTGTGGGAAAAAGAGATTGGTTTGTGATCTTTTGATCACCAAGTTGAAAACTATTTTTGCTTGGCTTTGTGCCTTTCCCTCATAGTGTTGAGGAGGTTGTGCAAGTGGGTTGCATCCCTCTAGTTGAGAGGTGATCCTTGTGTAGTTTTGTGCTTATCCCTCAAGTTATGAGGTGATTGTTTTGTTGACTTGGTGCTTTGCCTCTAGTGAGAGGTT
Organism: Agave tequilana; assembly: GCA_038442645.1. Classification (NCBI taxonomy): domain Eukaryota; kingdom Viridiplantae; phylum Streptophyta; class Magnoliopsida; order Asparagales; family Asparagaceae; genus Agave; species Agave tequilana. The sequence goes on along the minus strand of JAVJIF010033212.1, from coordinate 55,113 downwards.
GTGGTTGTAAAGAGAGGAGTTGGGTACTCCTAGTTATTGTATTGCCCCAAATCCTCGGTGGAGGTTCCATGTGTGGGAGTCCTTTGTGGACAAGCTAGTGGATTCGAAATCCTTCTGGGTGAAGGCGGGGACGTAGAGCTGGGTGCTCGAACCTCGAAACAAATCTTGTTGTTTGCGCTTGATCCATTGACTCTTACTTTCTCTCTCTTTACTTTGTGCATTGATTCATATTGCTATATCATTTACATGCTTGTGTGTTGTTGCAATTAATTTTAAATTCTGCATTTAGTTCACTAGATTAGCATAATCACCTATTCACCCCCCCTCTAGGTGATTTCAATTGGTATCAGAGCCTACGCTCCTGATATTTAGGTTTAACCACCTAGGAGTGAGATCTCAGTTTGCTAATCTTCATTTGCATTTGCACACATATAGTTTGCCTCATGGATAGCCCTCCTATGTTTGATATTTCAAGACTTGATATATGGAAGGCCAAGATGAGTTGTCATTTGAAAACCCTAGGACATAAAGTTTATGATGCCCCCACTAAAGAATCCTACCCCAATAATAGCAAACATAAAAAGGCTAATGCATTAGCCCATAAAGCACTTAGGGCATCTCTTGATAAAGATTTATTACATGTGTTTGCTCACTATGATTCGGCTTTTACAGTTTGGAGCATTTTAACTTCTCCCGAGCTACCAAATATCATCGATAAAATGAGGAGATCTAGGAGAGACAAGTCCGACGAGCATTGCCTCATGGTCCAAGGGAATGACTCTCTTGAGGTACGATCGGAATCTCAACTAGATGCTAGCACTAGTTCCTATTGCTATGGATGTTTAGAAGTTCAAACCTTAAATATGGAATTTGCTACAAAGTTTGAAAATTTTTTGGAAAAACATGATCTTTTGAAAAAGAAAAATTTTGAACTAAAAGAAGAATATGAGGATTTGTGTTCAAGATTTGATTTAGTTTTGCAAGAGAAGGAAGAGATTTGTAGTGAACGTGACTCACTTAAATCTCAACTAGACCTTGCCATAAAGGAAAATGAATTTTTGAAAAGTAAAAATGATTGTGATGATGTTGTGAAAAACAATGAGTTTTATCTTCAAAATTAGATTTTATTTTAAAGGACAATCATTCTTTGAAAAATGAAATTGAGTTTATTTCAAAAGAATTAGATTTAGTTTTAAACAAAAATAAATCTTTGCAAAATGATATAGATTTACATGTTTGTCATGCTAGTGTAGCCTTACCTAGCACATCTATTGTATGCTCCACTTTATCTTCAAGTATTGAAAATGATTTAAATGTTTTGAAGAAAAGTGTTGATTGTTTGGGCTCCACTTTGAGCCAATGTGTTTTGAGCCATACAGGCTTGGAATCTTTGTTTCGAAAGAAACAAGTTCCTGTTGGCCCAAGGTTACAATCAACCCATGTTTAGTGTATTTTGATGATTACAAAACATATTAGTTATTTGTACTAATATAAATTGTTGTTTAAGTGTGTTTCAGGTTTATATATTAAAGAGATGAATTCTTCCCTAAAGGAAGGTACATTGGACTCAAGACAAGTCAAATTGGGCTCAAAGAATAATATTGAAGATCAAGTGAAGATAGCCCTTGTTGAAGTCTTGAAGACCTAGAAGTTTGTAAGTGTAGTTTTGTTAAAGATGGAATATGTGAAATTTGGCTCTAGGATTTGCACACACACTTGTTTTGTATGTTTCCTTTGTTTTTGAAAATGTTTATTTCTAAGTTTATGCCTTAGTTTATACATACATGGACTCAAAGCTTTATATCTTCAAAAACTTGTTTAAAACATGATATAAACTATTTTCTGCATAACACTTAGCTTCAGATTTTTTAAAGAATTTTTACAAAATTTTCTATCTCAAAAATCTGCCCAAAAAATATCTATTTCAGGCAGACCGGTCGACCGGCAGTCGACCGGCTGCTGTGTCCAGACATGCACAGGCTGTGCATGTCTGTCGGTCGACCGACCTACATACCGGTCGACCGGAAAAGAGATGTTTTGCTCTCTGTATCTTTTCGGTCGACTGGGTCGGTCGACCGATAGAAGGAAACTGTGTTTCCTTTGTTGGATCGGTCGACTGGCAGTCGACCGAAGCTCCAACGGCTCTTTTGCCAGCAGGGACTCGGTCGACCGGCAGTCGACCGGTAGGCCTGCATCAGCCATAACGGCTCTTTCTTCTTTTGGAATTTCTGAAAATCTGTTTTTGGTTTTCTCTTTAACAGAGTTTTTAGGAGTTGTTGGGACTCTTTTTCTGATCAAATTAGCTGGAAAAATCAGAGTTTTAACCTATTCTCTCCCTATAAATAGTGGGGAATAGGCCTTAGTTATTTACCAAGAAAAATACAAGTTTTCATAGTTTTCAAGAGAAAGAGAAAAATAGTTTAAAGCTTTCATTTCCATTCTTTCAAAATTGGTTTTTCAGTTGTTGTTTGATCTCTAATATCACTCTACAACTGAAGCTTTCCTCACCACACTTCATAGAGCCAAAAATTTCATATTCTTTCTATAGGTGAAGTTGTAAAAGAGTGAGAGTGTTTGTAAAAGAGTGTTGTGGTCTAGTTAAAGATCACTATTTGTAATTCTTGTTCTTGTGGAGACAAGCTCCTCGGTGGAGTTTCTTTGTAAGGTGAAGCTACGGGCTTGAGGTCTTTGAAGGCCTAACTTGTACGGGATCCTAAGGGGATAGTGGAAACCCTTCACGGAGGTGAAGGCGGGGACTAGAGCAACGGGCTCGAACCTCGAAACAAATCATCTTGTTTGCGATTGCCTTGGCGTTCTTCTTGCTTACTTTCTTGCTTTATATCATTTCCAATTTATTGCTTGAGAACTAACCTTTATTTGTGCAATCCTTATTTGTTTACTTTACTTGTTATTTTACTTGTGGAATCTTGTGTTGATATACTTGTTGTGTTACATTGTGAGCTCTTCATTTTCATCATCATACTTGGCATTGATCAATCACACCTCAATACAACACGGTTGCATTGCGCACCTCTAACCCATTTAAGGAGAATTGGGAGGAAGGAGTTCAGAACCTCGCAAGGGGTATTCGGCTCTTAGTCGTGTTTTTGAGAGATTGTTGCATCACTCATTTCATAAGTTTAAAAAGATCATTAGATTAGCAATTACACCTATTCACCCCCCCTCTAGGTGTATTTCAATTGGTATCAGAGCTTGGACTCTAGGATTTGGCTTAACAACCTTAGAGAGATCCTCATATTGCTAATCATTTCATTCATTTCCACATAGTAAACATGGCCGATGGTATTAAGACACCCCCTAAGTTTGATGGACTTAACTTTCCCATATGGAAGGTTAAGATGACTGTTTTCTTGCAATCTCTAGGTAGCCGAGTTGCAAAGGCCGTGACTAAACAATTTAGTGCCCCCGATGGTGATGAATCTACTTGGTCCGAAATTGAGACCAAGGAGTTTGATGCCAATGCTAGGGCTCATTATGCACTCCTACAAGCCCTCAATGATGATGACATAGCTAGAGTCATCCATTGCAAATCCGCCTATGAGATTTGGACCCATTTGCTAGTAACACATGAGGGGACATCACAAGTGAAGAGGGCCAAGATAGACCTTCTTCGGTCCCAATATGAAAATTTTAGCATGCAAGAACATGAAACCATAGATGATATGGTTACTAAATTTACTAAGATTACTAATGAGCTTTCTTCTCTAGGTGAAGAAATCAACAACGACCAAAGGGTGAGAAAGATCATCCGGGCTCTTCCTCCATCATGGGAAGTGAAAGCTACAACATTGAAGGAACTCAATGATAAAGATGAGATTGAGCTCATCGGACTCATTGGGAATTTAAAAACCCATGAGATGGAGAGGAAGGCAAGGGAGGACATGGCACCCTCCAAAAAGAAGACCATTGCCTTCAAAAGTCATGCTACCTACTCCGACGAAGATGACGAAGAAGAAGATGACGAGGAGCTCTCACTTCTAGTCAAAAATGTCCGGAGGATGTACAACAAGGCAAAGTTCCAAGGAAGGAGGAGATGGCAAGGAGGCAAGGAAGAAAGGAAGATCATTTGCTTTAATTGCCAAAAGCCGGGACACATTGTAGCGGAGTGTCCGGACCAAGTGAAGCCATCTTCATCCAAGAAGCCATACAAGAAGAAGGCTATGAAAGCAACATGGGATGACGAAAGTGAATCCGAGGAGGAGATCGACACCGCCAACATGTGCTTCATGGCAAATGAGAGCACAAGCAAGGTAACCCCCTCAACTCTTCTTGATGATGATTTATCCATGGATGAGCTAGGAGAAGCATTTATAGAACTTTCTCAAAATTATGACTTCATGAAGAAAAAGTACTTGAAAATGAAAAAGGATAATGAATCTTTGAATATTCAAGTGTTAAATCTTTCTAAAGAAAATAATGACTTGCATTCTTCTTTAGTTTCCACTAAAAATGATTTTGAAAAATATAAGATTGCTTGTAAAGGAAAGACCCCATTTGTAGATTCTAATGAGATTGCCATGCTTAAGGAAAGAATAGACTCATTAGATGTTGTTTTGAAAAAGTGTAGTGAGTTTGATAAGAAGAAGATGGAGAATATGTTTCCTAAGAAACAAGCTCCTAAGAAAAATATTCATCATGCTCATGCTCATGCTCATGTACATGCTACACAACCTATGCATCATGGTAAACCCCCAAAGCATGCTCACACTTCACATACACACCATGCATTCATGTATAGAAAAGTGTACTCATGTTCACATTGTGGACGGAAAGGACACTTAGCTAATTTTTGTTATGATAGACTAAGTGCATCACATCATAATGTTTGGGTTCGTAACACTAACTTTCAAGGACCCAAGAAAGTTTGGGTACCAAAGTCAACTATTGTTTTAAATGATGTAGGTACTTTCCAAAGCCCAAAGACGTAGAGGTTTATGGTATCTTGATAGCGGTTGCTCAAGGCACATGACTTGGGACATCAACAATTTCGCAACCCTATCAAGATATCATGAAGGTGGCACCGTCACCTTCGGAGATGACGCCAAGGGTAAAATCATCGTTATTGGTAATGTAAAACTTGGCACCTCTCCTTTAATTGAAAATGTGGTTTTAGTTGATGGCCTCAAGCATAATCTCTTGAGTGTTAGTCAACTTTGTGATAAAGGTTTTGATGTAGTTTTTGACAATGTTGCTTGTAAAGTAATTGATAGAACTTCCAATGTTTGTGTATTTTCCGGTTTTCGTGAAAGTAATGTATATATGATAGATATGCTAAATATGTCTTGTAATATAACATGTTTAAAAGCCCTCGATGACGACTCTTGGTTATGGCATAGGAGATTAGGCCACGTTTCATTTGACCATATTTCTAGGCTTAACTCTAAGGAAATGGTGAAGGGTATTCCTTCATTGAACTTTGAAAAGGACCGAGTTTGTGACGCATGTCAATTTGGGAAACAAACTAAGTCCTCATTCAAATCAATTAAGGATATCATGTCATCACGTCCATTGGAGCTAATCCACATGGATTTATTTGGCCCAACACAAACCAAAAGTTTAAGTGGGAGTAGATTTGCTTATGTTTTAGTAGATGATTTTTCGCGTTTTACTTGGGTTTATTTTCTTGAACATAAAAGTCAAACCTTTTCACATTTTCAAGCCTTTAAGAAAAGAGTTGAAAAGGAAAATGACTCCTCAATAATTAAAATAAGAAGTGATAGAGGAGGTGAGTTCATTAACCTTCCCTTTACCACTTTTTGTGAGGAACATGGAATAAAACATGAACTTTCTTGTCCTAGAACTCCACAACAAAATGGAGTAGTTGAGCGGAAAAATCGTACTTTACAAGAGATGGCTAGGACAATGTTAAATGAATATGGTCTACCACATTATTTGTGGGCCGAGGCCGTTCATACTTCATGTTACATTGCAAATCGTGTTTTCCTATGTAAAAATACTACTAAGACTTCTTATGAGATGTATTTTTCTAGAAAACCCAATGTTTCTTATTTCAAAGTGTTTGGTTGCAAATGTTTTGTTTTAAATACAAATATTAATTTGGGAAAATTTGATGCTAGATCATATGAGGCTATTTTTGTAGGTTACTCAAATACTAGTAAGGCTTATAGAGTCTTCAATAGGTCAACTTTGACTATTGAGGAATCTATTCATGTTAAATTTGAGGAATCTAACAAGTTTGTTAAGAATTGTGTAGAAATTGATGCTTTAGATGAAGGTTTGGAGAAAGTGACCTTGGAGGATGCTTCTACCATGGGAGACAAGCCAAAGGATGGTGATGGAAGTGAAGCCAAAGTGGAAGAGGCTCAAGGAAATAAACATCAAGCAAATGAAGAGGAGCCCTCTCAACCACTACCAAAGGATTGGAGATTCAATCCTCATCATCCCAAGGACCTCGTCATAGGTGAAGTATCAAAAGGGGTAACCACTCGCTCTAAGATTCAAGATTTTTGTGGTAATTTTGCTTTTATTTCACACATAGAACCTAAAAATGTCCTCGAGGCCGAGGCCGATTCATATTGGTTGCTTGCTATGCAAGAGGAGCTCAATCAATTTGAGCGCAACCAAGTATGGCATCTTGTTCCTAGGCCCCAAGATAGACCAACTATTGGTACTAAATGGATCTTTAAGAACAAGTTGGATGAATCGGGTAATGTAGTTAGAAACAAGGCTAGGTTAGTTGCCCAAGGTTACACTCAAATCGAGGGAATCGATTTTGAAGAAACCTTTGCACCCGTAGCACGGCTCGAAGCCATACGGATGACCTTAGCATATGCCTCATTTAAAGATTTTAAGTTATTTCAAATGGATGTAAAGAGTGCTTTTCTTAATGGTTATATTGATGAGGAGGTGTATGTTGAACAACCCCCGGGTTTGTTGATCCTACACACCCTAATTATGTTTATAAATTAGATAAAGCACTATATGGTTTAAAACAAGCCCCTAGGGCTTAGTATGAAAGATTGTCTTCATTTTTGATTTCAAATGATTTTAAGAAAGGAAAAGTTGATAAAACATTATTTACCAAACATATAGATCAAGATATCCTCATAGTTCAAATTTATGTTGATGACATTATTTTTGGATCTACTAATGTTTCACTTTGCAAGAATTTTGAGTCATGCATGAAAAAGGAATTCGAGATGTCTATGATGGGAGAGCTCAACTTCTTCCTTGGACTTCAAATCAAGCAACGTAGTGATGGGACATTCATCAACCAAGCCAAGTACACCAAAGAACTCATCAAGAGGTTCGGGCTTGAAGGATCCAAAGTAGCAAAGACTCCCATGGCAACCACTACGAAACTTGACAAGGACGAACAAGGTAAGGAAGTAGACATCAAATTATTTCGTAGCATGATTGGTAGTTTACTCTATCTTACGGCTAGTAGGCCGGATATAATGTTTTCCGTATGTTTATGTGCACGCTTTCAATCATGTCCTAAGGAATCACACTTAATAGCGGTAAAACGCATAATTAGGTATCTTAAGGGCACAATTGATTTAGGTTTGTGGTATCCGAAAACTAACCAATTTACCATGACTAGTTATTCGGATGCCGACTATGCCGGTTGTAGGGTAGATAGGAAGAGCACAAGTGGCACTTGCCAATTCTTGGGCAATTGTCTTGTGTCTTGGTCTTCCAAGAAGCAAAATAGTGTAGCCCTTTCAACCGCCGAGGCGGAGTATGTAGCAGCCGGAGCTTGTTGTGCACAAGTACTCTGGATGAAACATACTCTTCTCGATTTTGATTTACATTTTGATCATGTTAAGATTTATTGTGATAATACTAGTGCTATTCACATGACCAAAAATGCTAATCAACATAGTAAAACCAAACATATAGACATTAGATATCATTCTCTTAGAGATCACTTTGAAAAAGGTGACATAGATATTGATTTTGTTTCCACAGATTTTCAACTTGCAGATATTTTCACAAAACCTTTAGATTATGCAAGATTTTCATTTATTTGTGGTGAATTGAATGTATGTAAGATTGATACTTAAAATATCTTAGTTTGTTTGTTTTGGTTTCTAATATGTTTGTTTTGTTTTGTCTTAAATTTTTTTTTAACCCTTTTTGATGTATGACAAAAAGGGGAGAAATATAAATACATATAAGTTTGAAAAATATATGGAGGAAAAATATAATATATGGTTTGTTTTAAATTTTGTTATTCCTTATGATAGTTTATTTTTTGGTGATGATATTTTTCAATGCTTTATGTATGCTTACATAGTTGTTCATATTCATGTTAAATACATAGCATTGTTTAAGGGGGAGCTCTCCAAGCTCTTTCCTCTTTTATTTGTTTAATAACTCATATGTTTTGTCATCATCAAAAAGGGGGAGATTGTTGGCCCAAGGTTACAATCAACCCATGTTTAGTGTATTTTGATGATTACAAAACATATTAGTTATTTGTACTAATATAAATTGTTGTTTAAGTGTGTTTCAGGTTTATATATTAAAGAGATGAATTCTTCCCTAAAGGAAGGTACATTGGACTCAAGACAAGTCAAATTGGGCTCAAAGAATAATATTGAAGATCAAGTGAAGATAGCCCTTGTTGAAGTCTTGAAGACCTAGAAGTTTGTAAGTGTAGTTTTGTTAAAGATGGAATATGTGAAATTTGGCTCTAGGATTTGCACACACACTTGTTTTGTATGTTTCCTTGTTTTTGAAAATGTTTATTTCTAAGTTTATGCCTTAGTTTATACATACATGGACTCAAAGCTTTATATCTTCAAAAACTTGTTTAAAACATGATATAAACTATTTTCTGCATAACACTTAGCTTCAGATTTTTTAAAGAATTTTTACAAAATTTTCTATCTCAAAAATCTGCCCAAAAAATATCTATTTCAGGCAGACCGGTCGACCGGCAGTCGACCGGCTGCTGTGTCCAGACATGCACAGGCTGTGCATGTCTGTCGGTCGACCGACCTACATACCGGTCGACCGGAAAAGAGATGTTTTGCTCTCTGTATCTTTTCGGTCGACTGGGTCGGTCGACCGATAGAAGGAAACTGTGTTTCCTTTGTTGGATCGGTCGACTGGCAGTCGACCGAAGCTCCAACGGCTCTTTTGCCAGCAGGGACTCGGTCGACCGGCAGTCGACCGGTAGGCCTGCATCAGCCATAACGGCTCTTTCTTCTTTTGGAATTTCTGAAAATCTGTTTTGGTTTTCTCTTTAACAGAGTTTTTAGGAGTTGTTGGGACTCTTTTTCTGATCAAATTAGCTGAAAAAATCAGAGTTTTAACCTATTCTCTCCCTATAAATAGTGGGGAATAGGCCTTAGTTATTTACCAAGAAAAATACAAGTTTTCATAGTTTTCAAGAGAAAGAGAAAAATAGTTTAAAGCTTTCATTTCCATTCTTTCAAAATTGGTTTTTCAGTTGTTGTTTGATCTCTAATATCACTCTACAACTGAAGCTTTCCTCACCACACTTCATAGAGCCAAAAATTTCATATTCTTTCTATAGGTGAAGTTGTAAAAGAGTGAGAGTGTTTGTAAAAGAGTGTTGTGGTCTAGTTAAAGATCACTATTTGTAATTCTTGTTCTTGTGGAGACAAGCTCCTCGGTGGAGTTTCTTTGTAAGGTGAAGCTACGGGCTTGAGGTCTTTGAAGGCCTAACTTGTACGGGATCCTAAGGGGATAGTGGAAACCCTTCACGGAGGTGAAGGCGGGGACTAGAGCAACGGGCTCGAACCTCGAAACAAATCATCTTGTTTGCGATTGCCTTGGCGTTCTTCTTGCTTACTTTCTTGCTTTATATCATTTCCAATTTATTGCTTGAGAACTAACCTTTATTTGTGCAATCCTTATTTGTTTACTTTACTTGTTATTTTACTTGTGGAATCTTGTGTTGATATACTTGTTGTGTTACATTGTGAGCTCTTCATTTTCATCATCATACTTGGCATTGATCAATCACACCTCAATACAACACGGTTGCATTGCGCACCTCTAACCCATTTAAGGGGAATTGGGAGGAAGGAGTTCAGAACCTCGCAAGGGGTATTCGGCTCTTAGTCGTGTTTTTGAGAGATTGTTGCATCACTCATTTCATAAGTTTAAAAAGATCATTAGATTAGCAATTACACCTATTCACCCCCCTCTAGGTGTATTTCAGTTCCATCTTTGCATGCACACCCTCCACGGCATACACATGCTCCTCACGTACACACCCATCACACTTTGTATGCTCATGTGTACACATGTACACATTGTGGACGTAAGGGCCACCTTGCTAGATTTTGCTATAAAAGAATACATGATGAAAATTTAGCAAATAATTTTGTTTGGGTTAGGAAAGGTTCTAAACCTATGGACCCAAAAGGAAATGGGTACCAAAGACCACCCCTATTGTATTTGATGTAGGTGTGGGCTCTCACATGACGTGAGAGTAGCGGTACCTTGGAGTGGATGCGTTCCGAGCTTTATGAGGATTATTTGGATGAATCACTTTTAAGGAAAGTTTGGTGGGAAGACCACCTTGGTTTGGAGAACTAGAGAGGTGCCTTCATCGGTTTTGGTATCGATCTCTAACTCCCGTTTATATTTGCATGCTTTTCATGTCTTTGATTTATAGCATGTCATGTTTTATTGTTCATTATGCTTATGCCATGCTTATTAGATTAGTGATATACATGTTTAGCTATTTGAGACACCCATGTTTAATATGGATCTATATCTATGTGTTCTCACCTTGTTTTTAACTAATATGTATGTCCTAGATCTAATGCACATGCATATACATAATGATCATATGGATGTTTATGACCTTTGTTTTTGATGCTTCATGATTTTGAATACACGTTTGGATGTTAGTTTTCATTAAGACTAGGATTTATACTTGTACATATAGTGGGCCACAAATAAATCTTTATATATGTTTGTACTTGAATGCTTATTTGTACCCATTAGATGTGCTAGTATAGTCCAGTTTTGATGATTCATGCATTTTTAACTTATATTCCCAATTTTGGACATGTTTTATAATCATGTGATTTCACTTCATGTATATGTCTATTTTGTCAAACCTTAAGATATACATGTATACCCCTTGAGTCATTTGCTTTTAATGTAAATCTTTATTATGGACTCAATTGTGTTTAGGGATATGTATGTATACTTCTTGTTTTGTCAAAACATACATATGCCTTGAAGTATAAATTGCTTTAATGAAAATTTAGTTTTGATGAGTTCATATTTTCATGTTTTAAGGAATTTCAATTGAGCTTGATTGTCTATCTCCATGACTATATTTTCACATTATACTTATACACTCACATCATTTGTGTTTTCTCATGATTTTAGTTTCATGAGTATGATATATGCTTCATAGATTCTGAATGTTGGTGATTATATGATTTACATGTGTTCTATGGAATATATTTTTGTTTTATTCCTTACTTGAAGGATTTCGTACTAGTTTACAAGATTTTCCATTTAACTAGTCGCAGGATTCTTCGTTATGGTAGAGTTTTTCAAACATACACTATTTTTCAATCCTATTTTTGAAAACCCCTACCTTCAAAGGGCGGTTGGATGGGCGACCATGCCTTGTATGTTTTATATTGAAAATCATTTTAAACTTGAGCATGATTGGGTGGTAGGTTATATGAGATATACACTTGATATTATTGTTGTTTCAATTGGTATCATTGGATCTTTTCAATTGGTATCAATATTGACATTTCTTATATACTCATATATATTTTTATGTATGTATGCTTTCACTTCAAATTGTATCAATTTCGATTTGTATCTAATTTTTCATACATATATGTTTATGCTAAGCTTGTCTTCTAATGACTATCTTATTTTCAATTGATATTTTAATAACGATGCATAAGCTTATAACAAATAAATTTGATCATCGTTTATTTGGTATTTCATAAAGGGGGAGAAAATTCGTATTTTTATCTTTCAATTGGTATTTTGTTTACCGTTGATTTCTACTCCCACACTTTATGTTGAAAATTGATTTTATTTTGGTATCATATGTTCTAAATGACAAATATTCACAATTGGTATCAAGATTTTGTTTACTTTCAATTGGTATCCATTGAACTATTTCTTTCATTTGGTATCAAGATTTTATTTATTTTCTCACAATTGGTATCAATGCCTTATTTACTTTCAATTGGTATCTAAAAATTTGACTTGTTTTATTGAGAAAATTCAAATTAAATATAAAAATGTTGTGACGCCTTTATTGATTCTTTGTTTTGAACAAAAAGGGGGAGAAGAATAATTTTTATTGGTTTATCGTTTACCCCTTTATTGATAATTGACAAAAAGGGAGAGAAGAATTTGAATTTATATGCATGATTTATGCATGATCTTGTTGGCGCAGAGGCCTTCCACTCTAGTTTTGATGATGATTAACTCATGTAGTTATGTGTACTAATAATCTTGTGATTTTAGTTTCAGATCATTAATCAAGTTATTAGTAGGTGATTAGCTTCAACAAGATGATTTGGAAGCTTTCACATGTTGATTCAAGAGCCCGAGCGTCAAAAATTATATATAGCAATTGCTCGGTGGATCAAGGAGTTTTGGATCGAGTCGGCTTGGAGACGGCGCTCTACAAGAAGACATCGGTACCATAATTTAGTTTTGTGTTTAGATCCAAATTGTAAAGATTAGAATAGTATGATATGCTCAAGTTCACAACACACACGTTTCATGTTTTGAATATTGGTTTTCGGTTTTTCGGTTTTTAGTTTAACCGATCTTGGTTTCATGAATAGATAGATCAAAATAAGTTTACATGGTTTAATGTATATAAGATTTGTTCTATATACATACATGCTTCAACATCCCAAACAAACTTAGTTTTGACTTACTTATTCATGTGTTTTATGTTTTGACAAAACATATTTTGGAATTAAAGTCAAAACATGGATATATATATATTTTTAATGTATATAGGATTATATCCATATACATCATGCCTAAATGTTGTTTAATATCATGTTTTTGTATTTGGATGAGTTTTGGACAAAATGTATTTTCTATTCAAAAATCTAAGTTTTTAGAAAATACAGTTTTTGGTTTTTGGAAAAATTTCTATAACACAAAAATAGTTCAAAATGTTTGAGATTTGTGTTAAACTTTTTAACACAAGTTTGTATTTCAATGAAAAATGAGAAAATTATTTTTGTGGAATTTTAGAGAATTTATGGGAATTTTTTAAGTCTTTTAAAAACCAAGTTTTTCCCAGAACTTCAGCTGCCAGGCTAGGCCGGTCGACCGACGTGCACATATACGTGCACGCTGGCTGCCCCACTATCCGGTCGACCGTGCGGTCGACCGACTGAGAGCAGGTTGCTCTCTGTTTGTTACGGTCGACCGAGCGGTCGACCGGCCATAGAGTCGTTGCTCTCTGGTTGGGGACGGTCAACTGCCCGGTCGACCGGTAGCTGTCAACGGTCAAAATATGACCGTTGGACGGTCGACCGACCGGTCGACCGGTAGGCCATTTCTGGCATTTTCTGCTGCCAATGGCTATAATTTTCTGGGGGCTATAAATACCCCATTGGAAAGAGTTTTTCTCTAAGATTTTGTGTGCGAATTTTTCCTGACTCTCTAGTGTTTTAACAGCAATCAAAAGAAGTTTTTGGGCTTTAAATTGAACAATCTTTTTGGTGTTTTTGTTAGGGTTTGGAAAATCAAGAAAGGGTTTTTGGGAAAGATTTTGATTCAACTTCTTCATCTTGGTTTCTAATTTTCCCAAAGATTTTCTTTGTGATTTTGATTTCCATTCCATTGGTTTTCTCCACACTTGAGCTACATCTACTATCTTATTCTATAGGATCTTTGTGTGGGAGAAAGAAATTGTTTGTGGTTGTTTGTTAGACCACCAAGTTGTAAACCCAATCTTTTCTTGACTTTGTGCTTTTGGGTTGTATCCCTCAAGTTGTGAGGTGATCCTTGTGTTGCTTTGAGCTAATCCCTCAAGTTGTGAGGTGATTGTTTGTTGGCTTGGAGTTGTGCCTCAAGGAGGAGGTTGTGTTTGTAAGGAGAGGAGTTGGGTACTCCTTGTAATTGTTATTGCCCCAAATCCTCGGTGGAGGTTCCCTTTGTGGGAGTCCTTTGTGGACAAGCTAGTGGACTTAAAATCCTTCTGGGTGAAAGCGGGGATGTAGAGCTGGGTGCTCGAACCTCGAAACATATCTTGTTGTTTGCGCTTGATCCCTTGACTCTTACTCTATCTCTCTTTCTCTTTACTTTGTGCCTTGCATCATTTCACATTGTTCATTCATACTTATATGCTTGGCTTGGTTGTGTGCATCACTTGTTGCTTGCATTCTTGTGTGATTGCAATTAGTTTTTAAATTTCACATTAAGTTGACTAGATTAGCATTATCACCTATTCACCCCCCTCTAGGTGATTTACAATTGGTATCAGAGCCTCCGCTCCTGATATTTAGGTTTAACCACCTAGGAGTGAGATCTTGGTTTGCTAATCTTCATTTGCATTATTCATTTGCACACATATAGTTGCACTCATGGATAGCCCTCCTATGTTTGACTTTTTTAGACTTGATGTTTTGAAGGCCAAGATGAGTAATCATTTAAAAAGCCTAGGACATCTAGTTTATCAAGCCACTACTATAGAATCCTTCCCAAATGCTAGCAAGCATAGAAAGGCCAATGCATTAGCACTTAGAACACTTAGAGCATCTCTTAATGAAGATCTTTTACATGTGTTGATCATTATGATTCGGCTTTTGCAGTTTGGAGCATATTGACTTCTCCCAGCTTCCAAGGATCATTAACAAGTTGAGGAGATCTAGGAGAGACAAGTCCGACGAGCATTGCCTCATGATCTAAGGGAAAGACTCCCTTGAGGTACAATCGGATTCTCAACTAGATGATTGCTTTAGTTCCTATTGCGATGGTTGTTTAGAAGCTCAAATCTTAAATATGGAACTTGCCACAAAGCTTGAAAATTTTTTGGAAAAACATAATCTTTTGAAAAGAATAATCTTGAACTAAAAGAAGAAATGAAGGATTTGTGCTCAACTTTTGAATCGGTTTTGCAAGAGAAGGAAGAGATTACTAGTGAACGTGACTCACTAAGATCTCAACTAGAACTTGCCCTAAAAGAGATTGATGTTTTGAAAAGCAAAAATGATTGTGATGATGTTGTGAAAAACAATGAGGTTTTATCTTCAAAATTGGATTTTGTTTTAAAAGATAATCTTGTTTTGAAAAATGAAATTGATTTCATTACAAAAGAATTGAATTTGGTTTTGAAGAAAAATGAATCTTTGAAAATTGATATTGATTCTCATGTGTGCCATGCTAGTATAGCTTCTTCTTCTTGCACATCTTTTGCATGCTCCACTTTATCTTCTACTATTGAAAATGATATAAATATTTTGAAGAAAAGTGTTGATTGTTTGGGCTCCACTTTGAGCAAATGTACTTTGAATCATACACGCTTGGAAACCTTGGTTCGCAAGAAACAAGTTTCATCTTTACATGTACACCCATCACGGCATACACATGCTCATCACGGACACAACCATAACATGTATGCTCATGTGTACACTTGTACACATTGTGATCGAAAAGGCCACCTTGCTAGATTTTGCTATGATCGTTTACATATTAAAAATTTAGCAAATAATCTTGTTTGGGTTAGGAGAGATACTAACCCTCGTGGACCCAAAAGAAAATGGGTACCAAAGACCACTCCTTTGATTTTTGATGTAGGTGTGGGCTCTCGCATCACGTGAGAGTATTGGTGCCTTGAGGTGGATGCGTTCCAAGCTTAAAGAGAACCATTTTTGGATGCATCACTTTCAAGGGGAGTTTAGTGGGAGGACCACCTTGTTCTGGAGAACTTGAGAGATGCCTTCATCGGTTTTGGTATCTATCTCTAACTCCCGTTTATATTTACATGCTTTTCATGTTCATCTATTTATAGCATGTCATGTTTTATTGTTCATTATGCTTATGTCATGTTGATTAGATTAGTGATGTACATGTTTAGTTACTTGAGACACTTCTTGCTTATATGGATTTATATCTATGTGTTCTCACCTTTTTTAAACTAATATGTATGCACTAGATCTAATGCACATGCATATACATAATGATCATATGAATGTTTATGATAATTTGTTTTGATGACTCATGTTTTGTTTAGTATGTTGAATGCCATGTTTATTAGACTTTTGACATGCATGTATAGCTTTTGAGATCACCCATGTTTAGATAGACCCATTTGTTGTGTTCTCACCATTCGTTTAGCTATTATGTATATCATGATTCTAATAGCATGTGAATTTTCTTCATGATCATTCTTATGTCCATCATGTTGATTTATGTGTCGTTTTATACTTCATGATTTGAATATATATTTAGATGTTAGTTTTCATAAAAACTAGGATTTATACTTGTACATAGAATGGGCCACAAGTAAATCTTTTTATGTTTGTACTTGAATGCATATTTGTACCCATTAAATGTGCTAGTATAGTCTAGTTTTGATGATTCATGCATTCTAACTTGTATTCCTCATCTTGAATATGTTTCTATGATCATGTGTTTTAACTTCATGTATATGTATATCTTGTCCAAACTATTGATTATACATGTACATCCTTGAGCCACGTGCCTTCATGCATATACTTTTGTGGACTCATTATATTTAGGATATATATGTATACTTTAGTTTGTACATAACATACATATACCTTGAAGTTTAAATCGTTTTGATGATTTTCATGTTTTTTTTAGGTAATTTCAATTGGTAATGAAAATTTAGTTTTTCATGTTTATATGTTTTTAAGGAATTTTTAAATCGAGCTTAATTGAATATTTTCATGATGATATGTGTCACATAACACTTGTTCACTCACTTTATTAGGTTTCTCATGACTTTATTTTCATGAGTATGGGCTTTATGGATTTTGAGTGTTTAGTGATCATGTGAATTACATGTGTTTCATGAAAAATAATTTTGTTTTATTCCTTACTTGAAGGATTTCGTACTAGTTAACAAGATTTCCCATTTAACTAGTTCGTATTCTTCTTATGGTAGAGATTTTCAAACGTACTCTATTTTCAAACCTACTTTTTGAAAACCCCTACCTTCAATGGGTGGTTGGATGGTAGATCATGCTCATGTATGCTTGATATTGAAAATCATTTTAAACTTGAACATGATTGGGAGGCTAGTTATATGATGTCTACACTTGATCATTATTGTTGTTTCAATTGGTATCATTGAAATTCTTTCAATTGGTATCAATATTGACATTTTTGTATACTCATATATTTTTTGTATATGTATGCTTGCACTTCAAAGAGTATCAATTTCAATTGGTATATAATTTTCATACATATATGTTTTTATTTGTGCTTATTATATTCATATATCTTAGAGCACAAATTTTGATCATGATAAAGCTTATTTTATAATGACTATGTTGTTTCAATTGACTAGTTTTCAATTGGTATCCATATACAAGTTTTGCATGTTTTTATTCGGTAATTCATAAAGAGGGAGAAAATTTGTATTTCATCTTTCAATTGGTATTTGATTTCCACTCCCATACTTTATGATTGAAAATTTCAATTTGGTATCATATGTTCAAAATAAAAAATATTTACAATTGGTATCAAAATCCTTGTTTAGAAATTCAAAATTTGTTATGTTTAATTTCAATTGGTATCAAGATTGTTTTCTTATAATTGGTATCAATGTTTTTATGTTTCCTTTAAATTGGTATACAGATGCTACTTTGACATATTTTCAATTGATATCTTAATTGATAGTCACCCTATTTGGTTTTATTTTTGTTTTAGACAAAAGGGGAGAACATTGTCTTTATTAACCCTTTTGTCGATTCATGGTTTCGAACAAAAAAGGGGAGAAAAATTTATTGATTTGGTTTTACTTTTACCCCTTATTGATGAGTGTTTATTTGTATTAAAAAGGGGGAGAAGACTTTGTTTTGTTTTGATTTTACCCCTTTATTGATGATTGACAAAAAGGGGGAATTATTTGAGAAGTTTTATATATGCATGTTTATGTTTTGCATATATTAAGTTTAATTTAGTTTAATTTTAATTGGTATCTAAAGCATGTTTTGTTTTTAAACATTTCATTGGTATCTAGAGCCATTTATTGTTTATGCATGATTATGCATTGTCATTCATTGCATATTTATGTTTATTTGTTTTATGCATGAGTTAGGGGGAGCTTCTTTGAAGCTTAACTTTGATCCATGCATATATAACTCCATGAGTTTTATCATCATCAAAAAGGGGGAGATTGTTGGCCCAGAGGCCTTCCACTCTAGTTTTGATGAATATTAACTCATGTAGTTATGTGTACTAATAATCTTGTGATTTTAGTTTCAGATCATTAATCAAGTTATTAGTAGGTGATTAGCTTCAACAAGATGATTTGGAAGCTTTCACATGTTAATTCAAGAGCCCGAGCGTCAAAGATCATATATAGCAATTGCTCGGTGGATCATGGAGTTTTGGATCGAGTCGGCTTGGAGACAGCGCTCTATAAGAAGACATCGGTACCATAGTTTAGTTTTGTGTTTAGATCCAAATTGTAAAGATTAGAATAGTATGATATGCTCAAGTTCACAACACACACTTTCATGTTTTGAATATTGGTTTTCGGTTTTTCCGTTTTTGGTTTAACCGATCTTGGTTTCATGAATAAATAGATCAAAACAAGTTTACATGGTTTAATGTATATAAGATTTGTTCTATATACATGCATGCTTCAACATCCTAGACAAACTTAGTTTGACTTACTTATTCATGTGTTTTATGTTTTGACAAAACATATTTTGGAATTAAAGTCAAAAACATGGATATATATATGTTTCATGTATATAGGATTATATCCATATACATTATGCCTAAATGTTGTTTAATATCATTTTTTGTATTTGGATGAGTTTTGGACAAAATGTATTTTCTATTCAAAAATCTAAGTTTTTAGAAAATACAGTTTTTGGTTTTTGGTAAAATTTTTATAACACAAAAATAGTTCAAAATTTTTGAGATTTGTGTTAAACTTTTTTAACACAAGTTTGTATTTCAATGAAAAATGAGAAAACTATTTTTGTGAAATTTTAGAGAATTTATGGGAATTTTTTTAAGTCTTTAAAAAAACAAGTTTTTCCCAGAACTTCAGCTGCCAGGCTAGGCCGGTCGACCGTAGCGGTCGACCGACGTGCACGGATACGTGCACACTGGCTGCCCCGCTATCCTGTCGACCGTGCGGTCAACCGACTGAGAGCAGGTTGCTCTCTGTTTGTTACGGTCGACCGAGCGGTCGACGGCCAGAGAGCCGTTGCTCTCTGGTTCTGGGGACGGTCGACCGCCCGGTCGACCGGTAGCTGTCAACGGTCAAAATATGACCGTTGGACAGTCGACCGACCGGTCGACCGGTAGGCCATTTCTGGCATTTTCTGCTGCCAACGGCTATAATTTTCTGGGGGCTATAAATACCCCATTGGAAAGTGTTTTCACAGCAATCAAAAGAAGTTTTTGGGCTTTAAATTGAACAATCTTTTTGGTATTTTTGTTAGGGTTTGGAAAATCAAGAAAGGGTTTTTGGGAAAAGATTTTGATCAACTTCTTCATCTTGGTTTCTAGTTTTTCCCAAAGATTTTTTTTGTGATTTTGATTTCCATTCCATTGGTTTTTCCACACTTGAGTTACATCTACTATCTTATTCTATAGGATCTTTGTGTGGGAGAAAGAAATTGTTTGTGGTTGTTTGTTAGACCACCAAGTTGTAAACCCAATCTTTTCTCGGCTTTGTGCTTTTGGGTTGTATCCCTCAAGTTGTAAGGTGATCCTTGTGTTGCTTTGAGCTAATCCCTCAAGTTGTGAGGTGATTGTTTGTTGGCTTGGAGTTGTGCCTCAAGGAGGAGGTTGTGCTTGTAAGGAGAGGAGTTGGGTACTCCTTGTAATTGTTATTGCCCCAAATCCTCGGTGGAGGTTCTCTTTGTGGGAGTCCTTTGTGGACAAGCTAGTGGACTTAAAATCCTTCTGGGTGAAGGCGGGGATGTAGAGCTGGGTGCTCGAACCTCGAAACATATCTTGTTGTTTGCGCTTGATCCCTTGACTCTTGCTCTATCTCTCTCTCTCTCTCTTTACTTTGTGCCTTGCATCATTTCACATTGTTCATTCATACTTATATGCTTGGTTTGGTTGTGTGCATCACTTGTTGCTTGCATTCTTGTGTGATTGCAATTAGTTTTTAAATTCCGCATTAAGTTGACTAGATTAGCATTATCACCTATTCATCCCCCCTCTAGGTGATTTACAGATCTTTGTTTCATGTTTTGATATTGAGAACATGTTTTATTATTGGTAATAAGAGCATTATGTAATGTTTGGTATCAAGAGCTTTCATTATGTAAGTTTTGGTTTATTGGTATCAAAAGCTTTATGTAATTTTTGGTATCAAAAGCATTCTTTAAAGAGAACATGTTTATGAAATTAAGAAAAAGAAGAAATAATTTGTTTTACCTTTCATTTAGTATCAAGAGCATGTTTTATACATTTTATCGTTTTATGCATATCTATTAGTATCAAAAGCCTGTTTATATGCATTCATAGTTTTATGCATATCTATGCATTCTCATGTTTTATATTCATTGCATATATTTGTTGTTTTCTTCTATGCATGAGTTAAGGGGGAGCTTCTTTGAAGCTTAACTTTAATCCATGCATATATAACTCCATGAGTTTTGTCATCATCAAAAAGGGGGAGATTGTTGGCCCAAAAGCCTTCCACTCTAGTTTTGATGATGATTAACTTATGCAGTCATGTGTACTAATAATCTTGTGATTTTAGTTTCAGATCTTTATTCAAGATATTAGTAGGTGATTAGCTTCAACAAGATGGTTTTGAAGCTTTCACATGTTGTTTCCAGAGCCCGAGCATCAAGATCATATATAGCACTCGTTGGAGTCAAGCTCGGAGTTTTGGAGTTTTGGATCGAGTCGGCTTGGAGACAGCGCTCTACAAGAAGACCTCGGTACCTAGTTTAGTTTTATGTTTAGCTCCATTTGTAAAGATTAGAATAGTATGATATGCTCAAGTTCACAATACACACACGTTTTATGTTTTGATTTTGGTTTCGGTTTGATTGGTCTAACCGATCATGGTTTTCATGAATAGATATGTATCAAAACAAGTTTAAATGTGTTTATGTATATTAGACATGTTCTATATACATGTATGCTTCATATCCTAGACAAACTTAATTTGATATACATATTCATGTGTTTTAGGTTTTGTGTTTTAACAAAACATTTTTGTAAATAAAGTCAAAAATTATTATATGTATATGTTTCTTGTATATTGGATTTCTATCTATATGCAACATGCCTAAATGTGTTTAAATATCATGTTTTTGTATTTGGATGAGTTTTGAAAAAATCAGATTTCCTATTGAAAAATTCAAGTTTGAAAAAATAGAGTTTTTGATTTTTGGTAAATTTTCCTTAACACAAAAATGGTTCAAAATGTTTGAAATTTATGTTAAAATTTTTAACACAATTTTGTATTTCAATGTAAAATGATAAAACTATTTTGTGGATTTTTAGAAGTTTTATGAAATTTTTAGAATTAAAATAATAAGTTTTTCTGACCCAGAACCCAGCCTGCCAGGCTCTGGCGGTCGACCGGGACGGTCGACCGGACCAGGAGCTGGTCGACCGCTACGGTCGACCGACGTGCACAAAACGTGCACGCTGGCCTGCCCATTAAGCCGGTCGACCGAGCGGTCGGCCGACTGAAAGCAACCTACTCTCGGGTTGCTCCGGTCGACCGGCCAGAGAGCCGTTGCTCTCTGGTTTAGGGCCCGGTCGACCGGGCGGTCGACCGGTAGCAGCTAACGGTCAAAAATCGACCGTTGGCCGGTCGACCGGCCGGTCGACCGGAAGGTCAAAACTGGCCTTATTTGCTGCAAACGGCTAGTTTTGAAAAGAGGCTATAAAACCCCATTTGAGAGAGGTTTTCTCCAAGAATTTTTGTGCTAATATTTTCATACTCTCCAGTATTTTCACAGCAATCAAAAGAAATTTTTGGGCTTAAATCTTTACAATCTATTTGGTGTTTTTCTAGGATTTGGAAAATCAAAGAAAAGTGTTTTTGGGAAAAGAGTTTTTGATTCAACTTCTATATCTTGATTTCAGTTTTTCCCAAGTATTTTCTTTGAGTATTTATTTTTCATTCCTTTGGTTTTCTCCACACTTGAGCTACATCTACTATCCTATTCTATAGGGTCTTTGTGTGTGTGGGAAAAAGAGATTGGTTTGTGATCTTTTGATCACCAAATTGAAAACCCTATTTTTGCTTGGCTTTGTGCCTTTCCCTCATAGTGTTGAGGAGGTTGTGCAAGTGGGTTGCATCCCTCTAGTTGAGAGGTGATCCATGTGTAGCATTGTGCTTATCCCTCAAGTTGTGAGGTGATTATTTTGTTGGCTTGGTGCTTTGCCTCTAGTGAGAGGTTGTGGTTGTAAAGAGAGAGGTTGGGTACTCCTAGTTATTGTATTGCCCCAAATCCTCGATGGAGGTTCCCTGTGTGGGAGTCCTTTGAGGACAAGCTAGTGGATTCGAAATCCTTCTGAGTGAAGGCGGGGACGTAGAGCTGGGTGCTCGAACCTCGAAACAAATCTTGTTATTTGCGCTTGATCCATTGACTCTTACTTTCTCTCTCTTTACTTTGTGCATTGATTCATATTGCTATATCGTTTACATGCTTGTGTGTTGTTGCAATTAATTTTAAATTCCGCATTTAGTTCACTAGATTAGCATAATCACCTATTCACCCCCCTCTAGGTGATTTCAACAGTAAATGAATCCGATTTCACGTTGCACTGCGATCATAGTCGCAGTGCCCAATTGGGAACTGTAATTTTTATGTACATAACGATATATGTTTTAAATTTTGTTAAATAATTTAATTTAACGAAAAGTAAACATGATCGTCACGACCCTTTAATCTACTGTAAGAAATTAAAATAATAATAGTCTTACCGTCTTCATTGCAAAAAATAATTGCATCTCAAAATATATTAATTTTAAATGGTTTTCGAAAACTGAACTGTTACCTGAAAAGTATTCACTTTTCTAAAATGACAGATAATAAATTTACGTCATGTTTACGTCATTTTAGAGCATAAACTTTTTGGAATTCTTTAATATATTATATATTAAGGGTGTTCTTTAAAGGATAACAAACAGACTTAATTACATTCCTGAAATTCGTTTATGTCAAAATTCTAAAAATGATTAAAAATGTCTTCTACACCATCTTCCCCTAAAACAAGCCATTCATCTAATGATGATTGGAATACAGTTATGATACGTTCCCTCCTACGGGTCAGAGGATGAACTTGATACAGACGACCCGTTCTGATAGTTCATAAATGAAACGAAATATGGCTGTGAAGAGAAAGAAAGCGAAGAGGAGAGTGACGGTAATGAGGAGGAAGAGGAGGAAAGCGATAGGGAAGACGAATACCGTCATAATATGGATGACGAAGATGATTATGATGGTGATAACGAGGACGACTAAATTAGTCCTTTAAACATGTAGTTTTTTCTTTTTAGGTAATTTATGTCTTTTTGTAAAGCTAATTACGTAAATAAATATTTTTTCTAATTTTATTTTACTGGTCGCACTTTTCATTATTTTTTTTATGTTTGTGGGAGCATGGAACTATGGTGGCGAATTTTTATGGGCTTGTTGAACTTTTTCATTATTTTTAAGACTGACTGTGATCAAGATAGCATGTATTGGCCCAATAACACGACAATATGATCTAATCACAAAAATATTATAATTTATATCAAAATGGGATAGCCTGTGACTAATGTCGCAGTAAAAAATAATAATAATAATATCAGCGACTGCAGTTGCTAATGTAAATGTCTAATTTAAGAGTATAATCGCAATTGCGACTAAAGGTCGCAGTGTGGACTGTAAAGGTCTAAATTTCACAATATACAATTTAATTATAACCATATTTCAACTTATTAAACTGGCAACATAATTGAAAATTTTAATGTAATAATTCATACAGAACAAGAGAAGCAACCAATTCAAAAAATATAGTGAAATATGAACTGCGACGCTGGTCGCGGTTCTAAAACTATTTGTTTTAGAAAAACTGATGATTGCGATCAAAGTCGTAGTCAAAAAGAATAATAAAGGTTCTATTAACTCAAGAAATATGCATACAACGACCATAGTCTATATTCAATTAACTATAGCATTTTGTACGAATATGTCACCATTGTCAACATATTAAACTGGTAACATAATTAAAAACCTTAATGTAATAATTCATACAGAGTAAGAAAATCATACAATCTAAAAAATATAGTGAAATATGAACTGCGATACTGGTCGCAGTTCTAAAACTACACGCATTTGATAAAACTGATAATCGCGATCAAAGTCGCAGTCAAAAGAAGTAATAAAGGTTTTATTAACTCAAGAAATATGCATACAACGACTACAGTTTATATTTAATTAACTATAATATTTTGTACGAATACGCCAACATTGTCGCAGTGGATTTAAAAGAATATTTTCACTGTATTCAAATATTATTATAAAATACAACATATTACATTGGAACAAAAGCTGGGAAACACTTGAAAGCAACAATAATACCTGTACTGTGACCCAAGTCGTAGTACAATGAAATGTTTTTCCATTAACAATGCGACCATGGTCGCAAATGATGCCTGAAGATGTATAAATAAAAACTTTATTCGTTCTAGGTAGCCGTAACATAAAACTACTTACTCGTAAATGTTTGAAATATCAAACTTAAAATTAAATTCTATAACAGGTTTAATTTCATACCAATAATGGACAACCGGTCCTGTAATGGCCCAGTTGTTGACAGTATTCACACTTTTGATACTTGACTTTCTTCTGTGATAGAGAATCTTCATAATCAGACTTTAACCTGGATGCACCTTTAGGCCTCCCCTTAGTACAGGACCAATTGATCACATATAGTCAATTCTTCACCATCTCGTAAAGTCACAACTCATCCACTGGAACCAATATTTATTTCAGACTGTGATGATTGATCATTTACTATCCTGAATTTTCATTTATTACTGGTTTCTGCAGTAAATCTTTCCAACACAGCATCCAACTTTAAAAGATGGATATCCAAATCGGACACAATTTCAAGAATTGTATTAAATTTGAATCGCAATGTTCACAGTCTAGCAGTCCCTCGCGTGCCTTGATTGGGAAAAGGTCTAATGTCATTTTCAATTGCAATATTCTTATAACGGGCATCCAACCTCCATCTCTGTAGCATATAGGATTCTGATATATGTGTAACATAATTGCACCACAAAATGCACAGAATATCTTTATAAAGAAACCTTCGATTTCGAATAATACGCAACTACAAGACACGTTAAGTTCATCAGAATTCTCATAACTGATCTTTTTCTAAGTGTCTTTTGATTTTGAAAATTCACCAACCAAATATTTTGCTCCAGCATCATGTTTCAACTCTTCCGAAAGAGTGTCATTACAATTGCTCATTCCTTTTGGAACAACTAAAAAATCTTCGTGGTATACAACTTTGAAACTTGTATCTCATATGGACTCGATATACAATTGGGCATAGAATTTAAACCCCGAAAGTCTTGTTGAGTTTCAGAACTACGACAGGCAGCGACAACTTTATCGTATTGGTAGACAACTCAACTAGTTTTATATTTGCATTCACAAAATCATTAAAGAAGGAATTAATACTCTCAGAGCTTTGACTGGTTGTCATTTCAACATAGAAAATATCTTTTAGATAAGTATTAACCCAGTGTCCACGCAATCAGTACATCTTCAACAACCAACTGTCTTCTTCTTCTTCTATATGATATTTTTCTTCATCAATCTCCATCGTTCATCGCATCTGCTTATATCACGGGAGGTGTACCACAGATGAAAATCAGAGACAAAATCTTCCCCATACTTGTTCATCAGAGAGATTTGTTGCTCGGCAATATGTTTTCTTACATGCTAAAAATAATAACAGTGCCGAGTAGTTAGAAACACCATCTTGATGGCATCACTACACGAGGGCATCCTGATCGGTAATAATCACTTTTGGTGCAAATTTGCACATGCATTTGAGCCATTTATTGAATAACCAAACAAATGTATCCCTCTGCTCGTCCACAAGCATGTACAACTAAATAAAATTGACTCGCGATGATGATTCACTCCAGTGATGGAGTAAATGACAGGTTCAAGTGATTAGTCCTGTATATTGTGTCAAAACAATCACATTAAAAAAAACTTAAATACGAGATAATTGCTCTTCTATCAGCTCAAAAAACGTAAGTATGCCCGCATTATCAACTTCACTTGCTAAGAAAAAATCTGGATCGAACTTAGTTTTTTCTTGAAAATTTTTGATGATCAAAATAAACTCATGGCCAATGTTATTTATACAGAGTCGAATAAAATCAATAACTTTTGTGGGCATACTTCTTCACAACTTCTCTGTAGTTCATTGCATTAACAACACGAGAAATATTTGAAGGACGAATTCTTACATCAACCAAATTGCTCATAATGCTTCTGCTAATTTTTAATGGATGTGTCTGGTGAGAGTAAAAGTGATGGACCTTATCGGGCTTGATAATCATATGAATGAGAATCAACAAACTTGGTGACAACCCAAAATCTTCGGTGTGGTTGATTGAGATTTAAGAATCTGTAAATAATAAGAATGAGTTGTAGAGTTCTTAGTCTCAATGCTATCCGCTGTAGCAAGGGCCAAAGCGGGTCGTGATCCTCAGGGAAGGATGCGATGCAAGCTTTTCGGCCGATTCCTCTGTATGCTTTGAATAAAACAGAGAAAGGATTAGATTTGAAGTGTATATGAATAAAGAAGTATGGTTTTACTGATCTACTACCACAACCCATCATGCAAGTCTTGGATGTTGAATTTCATCTTGAGATATATGTGATTCATCATAGGTTATTAAGAATGATTCAAGTAAGAAAAGACGATACAAGATTCTAACTAAGTTACATTATTAAAAACTAAACAATGTTTCATCCTAACATCTAAGTACAGCTTAAGAAAAGATTAATCTTAAATTTAGGCTGTCCTAATTCTTAAGTATGAAGTCATGAGAAGTCTTTTAAATGTGCAACCTAGATTAAGAAATCTAATTATCAGTTTAATCTTCAAGAACAATAATCGTTAAACCTAGGGTTTCTAAAGAATGGTCATCAATCGATTCAAATCCTAACTTGCCATAGGGTTGCTTAAGTGATCAGCAAACCGCACAAAGAATTAGTTAGACATCATTTTTTTATAATTATTTTTTTATTATTATTTTTTATTTTCTTTTTTTAAATTAGACGAAAAGAAGAAGAAAGAAAACAAGAGATCGCAGATGAAAGCCGAAGCAAAAACACAGAGAAAAGAAATAAAAATTGACAAGAATTAAATATGCAACAGAAAGTAACCTTTATTCGAAAGTACGTCTCCAAATACAAGCTCCTTCTTCTCCACAAAGCCTTAAAAACGAAATTACAACGTGCAGAATTTTAAGAAAAAGCTAAAGAAAAACCCTAATCTTCTCTGGATGCCCTCTCTGCTGCGCCTGCAGGGGTATTTATAGGTGCAGAAGGCGATAGAGTCCCGGATAAACTCCTCCACGAAAACTGGTAGATGGATAAGGCAGGATTGCCGCGGAAACGCGGCTTGGGCCGCGTTTCCGCGGCAATAGTCTGATCTTTGGCCGCGCGCTTTCGCGCGTGGCCTCCTCTGGTCCGTCCATCTGGGCGTTTCCTTCTAGAATCTGCATCCTAACTCTTCATATTGGATTTTCGAGATAACTTAGAAACCAAGTTACCCTTTATCCAAATTCCTTCAAAAACGAATCTCATCCTTGCACACTTATTTATCCTCTTCCCCCAAGCATTTAGGGTTGAATAGAACTCTATCCTTTCCCTCTTTGTAGTATTTGCAATTTTTACACTTTGTATTTGCACTTTTGACTTCTTGTAATTGCACTTTTACACCTGGGCTTGGACTTGGGCTTGGATATGGGCTTTTGGGCTTCATTAAGCTTTAATTCTTTATTTAATTCAACACTCAAGGCCTGCACACATTAAATAACAAAATATTAATAAATGTGCATTATTATATGAATAAATGTGAAAATGTGATAGTAAATATGATGACAATTATGCATTTTCACTACCAATCGCACCCCCACACTTATCTTTTTGCTCGTCCTCGAGTAAAAATCAAAGAAAAAGAAAATCTAATCTAGCTAACTCACTTTCGTAGGAATCACGGTTGCACTTAACATGTGCAACAAGCCGTTAAACCCCTAGGTTACCCTAGAGGACGAGTGTTGTCTCGTGACGGTTTTCAGCGGATTACACCCACAAAATCCATAAAAAGGAGAATATTCGAATTATATTTGAAGAGACTAAGTAGTCTATAAGTTTTAGGATTATCATTTTTATTCATTCTTAAAACTTAGTCTTAATAAAGTGAATTGTTATTTATTTTAGGTAAGGATCAAATTGAATGTTTGTATAGTCTTTTTCGTTACCCTAAGTCATATGCATCCTTGTAACTTTGCTAGGAATTCCTTAACTTGGACTCTCATGCCTCTTTATTATTTTTATAACTTCATCTAATTTTCTTTAGTGTAAGTATCAAGGCTTCTTGAGGCCCTCATACCTAACTAATTGGCTATTAGATGTGTTAAATTTTTTTTTTTGTTAGCATGTATAACTCATCTAATTTCTTTTGTGTAAGTATCAAAGCTTCTTGAGGCCCTCATACCTAACTAATTGACTAATAGATGTGTTAATACATGTATAATATTTCTTAGTTTTCTTAGGCTTTCTAATCCACCCATGTAGCGAACTTAAAGTCGGTGGCTCCCAAACCGGTAGGTTTTAGGGCACCAGGTGAGAAAACACCCCGCGGACTCAAATTCGAGTGAACTAGGCCAAAAACTAAGGGCTTTATTTATTCAGAACCTCACCTTTAGGCGTGAACACTTATGCTTCTTGAGGCACATGTATCCAGCTTAATTAGTGATATATATTATTTTTTTTTTATGAGGCACAAGGGTCTTTGTTTTGGAATCCTATATATGCACTAGGAATGCACATTTCATTAAGGTAAAAATCAAGACTAATTATTTATTTAATTTCTCCTCCTATACCTAAAAATTAAACAATTCATTTATTTTGACCAAGTTTTTCGAAATCCTAATCATGACTTTCCTAATTCTTAAAACTAACTTAGATTTTTTTCAAGAAATAAGTCAAAGTATTATCCTTTTTATAATAATTTTTTTTACAATAAATAAAGAGAAAAAGAAAAATATTTCTATTTTTTTAATATATATTACATATATTATATACCCTTCCCCCACACTTGTTTCATGCATTGTCCCTAATGTATGAATGAAATGTATGGATGCATGAACTGGCAGAAAGATATAGTTACCGATACAGTAGGTCAAAAAGACCCATGGCTGCATTTACTTCCGGTACTGACTCCAAAAAGATTTTAAGACGTTGACCATTTACCTTGAATGCATTGCCATTTTTGGGGTCGTAGATCTCTATGGCTCTGTGTGGAAACACAGTCTTAACAATGAAGGGCCCTGTCCATCTTGACTTCAACTTGCCAGGAAAGAGATGAAGTCTAGAGTTATAGAGTAAAACTTTTTGTCCTTGGACAAACGTTTTTCTCGTGATGAACTTGTCATGAAAAACCTTAACTCTATCCTTCGCAATCTTCGTATTGTCGTATGCTTTATTCCTTAATTCCTCTAGTTCAGAAATTTGCAATTTTCGAAGCTCTCCGGTCTTATCTAGATCGAAATTTAGCTGCTTAATTGCCCATAGGGCCCGGTGCTCTAGCTCAACAGGAAGGTGGCAAGCTTTTCCAAAGACTAGTCTGTAGGGAGACATTCCTAGAATCGTCTTAAAGGCAGTCCTATATCCCATAGGGCATCCACCAGTTTGGTGGACCAGTCCTTCCTATTCTGATTCACAGTTTTCTTCAGGATGAGCTTGACTTGCCTATTGGAAACTTCTACCTGTCCGCTAGTTTGAGGATGGTAGGGCGTAGACAACTTGTGAGTTATGGCGTATTTTCGCATAAGAGCCTCAAAAGTTCTATTGCAAAATGCGTACCATTGTCACTAATAATGGCACGAGGGGTTCCAAAGCGCGAGATGATATTTTGTTTTAAGAATTTGACAACAACTCTGTTGTCATTTGTCTTGCAAGGAACGGCTTCAACCCATTTTGATACGTAGTCTACGGCCAACAAGATGTATTGGTGCCCAAACGAATTAGGGAAGGGTCCCATAAAATCAATGCCCCAGACATCGAAAAGTTCTACTTCTAGAATTGGATTTAGGGGCATCATATTTCGTTTGGAAATTCTTCCTATCATTTGACATCTTGTGCAACTTTTGCAATACTCGAATGCGTCTTTGAACACAGTTGGCCAATAAAAGTCACTTTGCAGAATCTTTTCGGCAGTTTTGCGGGGACCAAAGTGTCCATCGCAAGCGAACTCATGACAAAAGGTTAGAACGCTTCTAGTCTCCTCATTGGGGACACATCTCTAATAATTTGGTCGCTACAATATTTGAAAAGGTATGGATCTTCCCATATGTAATACCGGACTTGAGACAAGAACCGGTATCTATCCTGTTTTGACCAATTAGGTGGTGTTTGGTTTGTGACTAAGTAATTTACTATGTCAGCAAACCATGGTTCCTTAGAGATGGCTAGAAGTTGTTCATCGGGAAAATTGTCATTGATGGGCAGTTCGTCGGAGGGTGCATTAGGCACGCGAGAGAGATGGCCTGCGACAACATTTTCAACACCTTTTTTATCTCGAATTTCGAGATCAAATTCTTGAAGGAGGAGGATCCAACGAATGAGTCGGGCCTTCGCATCCTTTTTTAGCATAAGGTATCGAAGTGCAGAATGGTCGGTGAAAATCGTGGTCTTGGTCCCTAATAGGTATGAGCGGAATTTCTCCAAAGCGAACACTACTGCCAAGAAATCCTTCTCGGTTGTAGTATAGTTCATTTGGGCGTCATTGAGCGTCCTACTCGAATAATAGATCACGTGCTGCTTGCTATCCTTACGCTGTCCTAAGACAGCACCTATCGCAAAATCTGAGGCATCGCACATGATCTCAAAAGGTTTGCACCAGTCCGGAGGTGAGATGATAGGTGCAGAAATAAGTTCCACTTTCAACTTTTCCCACGCACTATTGCACCTATCGTCAAATATGAGGGCACGTCTTTAGCTAGAAGGTTTGTAAGGGGTCTAGCAATTTTGCTAAAATCCTTAATGAATCTACGATAAACCCAGCGTGTCCTAAGAAAGACCGAATGTCCTTCACACATCGTGGAATTGGAAGTTTGGCTATGATATCCACCTAGCCTTGTCCACTTTTATCCCTTCCCTAGATATCTCATGACCTAGGACAATCCCATGCTACACCATGAAGTGGCACTTTTCCCAATTGAGGGTCAAGTTCTTTTCGGTGCATCTACTCAGTACTAGCTCCAAGTGATGGAGACAATGGTCAAATGAATTTCCATAGACGGAGAAGTCGTCCATGAAAATCTCTAAAAAGCGCTCGACCATATCAGAAAACAGGCTTAACATACAACGTTGGAATGTGGCGAGGGCATTACATAGGCCGAAAGGCATTCGACGGTAGGCAAATGTCCCAAATGGGCACGTGAACGTTGTCTTTTCTTGATCCTCCAGGGCTATAGGGATTTGGTTATACCCTGAATAACCGTCCAAGAAATAGTAATACTCATGACCGGCTAATCTTTCCAGCATTTGGTCGATAAATGGGAGGAAAAAATGATCTTTCCTAGTGGCGGCGTTCAACTTGCGGTAGTCTATGCATACTCTAACCTTGGTAGGCAATCGTGTTTGCACTAACTCATGCTTGTCATTCTCTACCACAGTAAAGCTAGACTTCTTAGGGACCACATGCTTTGGGCTAACCCATTCGCTATCGGAAATGGGATAAATGATCCCATTATCTAACAGTTTTACTATTTCGGCGTGTACAGCCTCCTGCATGAGTGGGTTTAGCCTACGCTGTGGATCCCTCTTCGGTCTAACCCCTTCCTCTAGATGGATACAATGCTGGACTATCGTAGGGCTCAGTCCCTTGATATCTGCCATAGTCCAACCAATGGCTTCCCTATGTCTCCTAAGGGTTGCCGTAGGTCTTCCTCTTGCCTATTAGTCAAATTAGATGCAACTATGACGGTAACGTCTCTTGTTCACCTAGGTAGGCGTACTTAAGATGTTTAGGCAAGGCTTTTAACTCCAAAGAAGGAGGTGGCTCGATGGGTGGAGGTGTTAAGCTAGAATCTCCCATCTCTATAGAACTCAGATTTGATTCCCATTCGATCTCATCAAGGCTGAGATCACTTGCTTCTAAGTCTTCCTCTTCCTCTGACTCTAGTGTGATCTCCTCATTATGCTCACTCGTCATGTTCTCAATGAAGTTAACCTCAAAGGGTTGGTCAGTCACATCGTAGGGATGCTTACCTAGGTTGAAAACATTGACTTCCTTGGTCATATCCCCAAAAGTCAGTCTCATGGATCCGTTTCTACAATTTATGATTGCATTTGCGGTTGCTAGGAACGGTCTTCCTAATATGACGGGAGTTTGGGACCTAGGATTAGACACAGGTTGTGTCTCTAAAACAATGAAATCGACTGGGTAAATAAATTCTCCCACCCGTATGAGAATGTCATTGATCTCTCCCTTAGGAACTTTGATTGAGCGGTCAGCCAACTGAATAGTAACTTGGGTCGGGTTGAGTTCACCTAATCCAAGTTGTTGATATACGGAGAAAGGGAGCAAATTGATGCTAGCTCCTAAATCGAGGAGTGCTCGATTGATTTCGGCTCGACCTATGGTGCAAGAGATGGTGGGGCAACCAGGGTCCTTATACTTGACAGGGATCTGGTTGGACAATAGCTCACTAATGTTAGTGGCTAGAAAAACCTTCTTAGGCACATTAGTCTTTCTTTTCTTAGTGCACATGTCCTTAAGGAATTTGGCATAACTAGGGACCTGTTGGATTGCATCAAGAAGTGAAATGTTAAGCCTAACTTGATTGAACACCTCTAATAATTTCTCCATATGTGCATTGTTGTTGCTTATAAGCCTATTTGAAAATGGAGCTATAGGCTGGTACACTTGACCTGCTGACTTTTCAACTTCAGTTTCATTAGAGCTGGATGGAGAAGGAGTGGAGCTAGATGGAATGGATGACTGAGATGGATCCTGTGGCATGGATACTTGATTATCAACTTGTTCCCCGATCTGAGTGTATGAACCATGTGACACTGATTTGGTCTTGAACCTCATTGGCTGGCCTAGGATTCCTAGGATTTGGCAATGGTTGACTCGGTAGGGTACCCCTCTGTCTTTCTTACTGATTTAATTGGACCTCTATCCTGGTCAAGACTTGAGCTAGTGTGTCATGCCTTTTAACAAGAGTGTCCACCTTTCTTTCCATGTTGGAAAGCCTTGTTTCCATTTGTGAATATTGGAAAGATGGTGGAGGATTTTGACTAGGAAAACTTTGCTGATAGGGCGGATTTTGAAAATTGTTGGAGAATTTGGGCCTAATTTGATCAGTGTTGCTTGGGCCCCATGAAAAATTGGGATGATTTCTCCAACCAGGATTATAGGTGGGTGAATAAGGATTGTTGGCGGGCCTTGTGAAGGCCGCACTCATATGTTCGGGCAAGCTTTGATGCGCGAAAAAGACAGGACATTCCTCGAACACATGGTTCATATCTTGACAATAAGTACAGCCCGCCGAAAATGTTGGGCTGACTTGGTTCACAGAGACTGGCTCTTTAGTTTCAAGGGCCTCTAGTCTTCGCATAACAGCAGCTAACTTAGCATCGGTTGCTATGTTGGCCTCAATGGAATGGATACCTCCTTTAGAAAAAGTAGGGTCATTAGTCCTAAATTTTTCCGGAGTAGGTTCCCATTGGATGGTATTTTAAGCTAATTCCTCATACAATTGCCATCCTTCATTTTCGTTCTTTTTCATAAATCCTCCTTGGCACATGGATTCTAACAACGTTTTAGTTTGATATTCTAATCCATCATATAGAACTTAGCAAAGTCGCCATTTCTCTATCCCATGGTGAGGGCATTGGGCAAGGAGGTCCTTAAAACGTTCGAAATATTTCCAAAAAGGCTCATTTGCTGTTTGCTTAAACTGTAGGATATTCTTTCTAATCAGTGCAGTCTTGTGAACGGGATAAAATTTCTTTAAGAAGGCCTTAACGAAATTATCCCAAGAAGATATAGAACCGACCTCTAGACTGTAGAGTCATTTCTTTGCTAAATCCTTCAAAGCAAAGGGGACAAACCTAAGTTTGATGTCATCTTTTCCTAACTTAGAAATATTTATCATGAGACATACTTCCTCAAATTCCTTATGAAGAAGTATGCATCCTCGGAGTCATGTCCATGAAATTTCGGAAGGGTGTTGATGTATTGTGGCTTAAGCTCAAATGGGTCAACACCTTCATCGTTAAGCTTGATGCAAAAAGGAAGAGAGGTCCTGATAGGATAGATCCTATCTTGGAGTGATGGCGGTTGTGCCATGTGTGAGTCGGGCTTGAGCTCGGGTGGTGAACTAGTTCTAGTTAGCCTGGATGTAAGTGGGTCTCTCGACCAAGCGGACATGCACAATTAGCAAACAAGTTCACCCAATCAATCAATAAAAAAGAAAAACAATAAAAAATCCTAATCTAGGGTAAGCCTTGACCTAGACGACTCCTAACTTTAGACTGTCCATAGGAGGTCTACTGTCAACGTTAACCACAAGCTAATCGGCCAGGTAGGTGGCAAGACCGGTGGGAGGTTTTCCGTCAGAGACGTTCCTTAATTAAATAACCACCGTTCTTCGGGCTTTCGGCCCTCAATCCCCTGCCTAGACACCGATTTGACAAGAGTTAATTTCGAACAATTTTCCTCCTTCAGTCAATCTCCTATTGAGTCCGAGTTAACCTAGGGCCAACGTCTAGTAAAATTTTACTTAAGGTTAGGATTGTGAGTGTGACGGATATGATTTGTGGGCCAAGGAAGGGTGATGAAATCCCCACCTTATCTTGTTTATGGGTTATGCCCTTAAGATATTTTTGTGTACGTGTAAAGCTGTAGAAAAGTAATCACTCAAGAAAGCAGTAAATAAGCCAAGAGTGTTTCCTAATCTATATGCTATGCAAACGTACCTTGTCGCCAGCACTCTTCAACAGAAATAAAAAAAAAGATTAATAGACACATGCCTAAGATGCAAGAGTCTAAATTTTTTTTTATTTATCAACAAATGAGTTACTGTTAATATGCAGGGTGATCACAGAGAATATTTAATAAAGCAGAAAATCAGATTTTGCAGATTGCAGCAACCTGCAGAAAAATGAATTAGTAGTGAACTACTCTTGCCGCGTTTTTGCGGCTTTTGCCGCGTTCGCGCGGCACAGAAGTAGGCTCTGTTGCTCTGCCTTCGAGAGCAGAGGCACAGAGTTGCTATATGTGTTTTCTGCTATTAGTTTTCTTGTTCTCTGTACCTGCAAACAGAAAGAATAAACAAGTTAATTTTGAGAAAATCGTGTCGTTCCTTCCCCGGCAATGGCGCCAAAATTTTGATTGAGATTTAAGAATTTGTAAATAATAAGAATGAGTTGTAGAGTTCTTAGTCTCAATGCTATCCGCTGTAGTAAGGGCCAAAGCGGGTCGTGATCCTCAGGGAAGGATGCGATGCAAGCTTTTCGGCCGATTCTCTGTATGCTTTGAATAAAACAGAGAAAGGATTAGATTTGAAGTGTATATGAATAAAGAAGTATGGTTTTACTGATCTACTACCACAACCCATCATGCAAGTCTTGGATGTTGAATTTCATCTTGAGATATATGTGATTCATCATAGGTTATTAAGAATGATTCAAGTAAGAAAAACGATACAAGATTCTAACTAAGTTACATTATTAAAAACTAAACAATGTTCATCCTAACATCTAAGTACAGCTTAAGAAAAGATTAATCTTAAATTTAGGCTGTCCTAGTTCTTAAGTATGAAGTCATGAGAAGTCTTTTAAATGTGCAACCTAGATTAAGAAATCTAATTATCAGTTTAATCTTCAAGAACAATAATCGTTAAACCTAGGGTTTCTAAAGAATGGTCATCAATCGATTCAAATCCTAACTTACCATAGGGTTGCTTAAGTGATCAGCAAATCACACAAAGAATTAGTTAGACATCATTTTTTTTATAATTATTTTTATTATTATTTTTTATTTCTTTTTTTAATTAGACGAAAAGAAGAAGAAAGAAAACAAGAGATCGCAGATGAAAGCCGAAGCAAAAACACAGAGAAAAGAAATAAAAATTGACAAGAATTAAATATGCAACAGAAAGTAACCTTTATTCGAAAGTACGTCTCCAAATACAAGCTCCTTCTTCTCCACAAAGCCTTAAAAACGAAATTACAACGTGCAGAATTTTAAGAAAAAGCTAGAGAAAAACCCTAAACTTCTCTGGATGCCCTCTCTGCTGCGCCTGCAGAGGTATTTATAGGTGCAGAAGGCGATAGAGTCCCGGATAAACTCCTCCACGAAAACTGGTAGATGGATAAGGCAGGATTGCCACGGAAATGCGGCTTGGGCCGCGTTTTCGCGGCAATAGTCTGATCTTTGGCCTCGCGCTTTTGCGCGTGGCCTCCTCTGGTCCGTCCATCTGGGCGTTTCCTTCTAGAATCTGCATCCTGACTCTTCATATTGGATTTTCGAGATAACTTAGAAACCAAGTTACCCTTTATCCAAATTCCTTCAAAAACGAATCTCATCCTTGCACACTTATTTATCCTCTTCCCCAAGCATTTAGGGTTGAATAGAACTCTATCCTTTCCCTCTTTGTAATATTTGCAATTTTTACACTTTGTATTTGCACTTTTGACTTCTTGTAATTGTACTTTTACACCTGGGCTTGGACTTGGGCTTGGATATGGGCTTTTGGGCTTCTTTAAGCTTTAATTCTTTATTTAATTCAACACTCAAGGCCTGCACACATTAAATAACAAAATATTAATAAATGTGCATTATTATATGAATAAATGTGAAAATGTGATAGTAAATATGATGACAATTATGCATTTTTCACTATCAATCAGTGGTAATAAACGAAGACATACATGCATCTCGGCAGGACACTCAACTCTAGTGTTGATTCGACGGTTGATTGTAAGCCCATCTTGTTTTTTGTCACTCAACTTCTTCACACCCTCCTTATTACAACAAAATTTTCTGCAAATAACTTCATGAGGAGGCATACGTGGCTTATCTATTACTTTTCTTCTCACGCCAAAACCTCTGTTCCTTACAAAAACATTGTAGAAGTTGTATGCTTCATCGTCTATGAAAAATTGTTGTCCTAAAAGAGTAACTAATTTTTCAGACATTTCTCCATATAAATTTAAATCCTACAAAATAAATTGTTGAACTAAATAAAAAGAAATAATTGAAAATCACATGTCTGAACTATAATAAATAAAACTACAACTAAGGTAACAGTTGTGAAGATAACTGTGACTATTGAATAAATGACTGCAACCGTAGTCGCAGCTTTTCAGGATGTTCAGATTTTTTGCAAAAAATGTGATATTTTGTAATACTGTGACCTTTGTCGAAGTCCTTAATATATTAAAGGACTGCGCTAATGGTCGCACATGCAAAATAATTACGGAGTGTAGGTAACGTCACAGTTATATAGATACTGAGACATAGTTTATTAAAAACAGCGACCATAATCGCATACTTTAAGATGTCTATAATAACTGAAAAAATTGTTTTAATATATATTGCGAACTAAGTCGCAGTTCTTCCAATTTAGTGTATATGAGAAAAAAACAGGTAATTGGAAATAAAAAGAACTAATTGAAAATCACTCGTCTGAACTATAATAAATATAACTACAACTAAGTCGTAGTTGTAAAGATAGCTGTGACTATTGAAAAATTTGTTTTAATATATACTGCGATCTTAGTTGCAGTTCTGATAATTTAGTGTATATGAAAAAAACAGATAGTTTCAAATTAAATAACTGCGACGGAGATCGCAGTTAACAAAACTGCGCAATTGTTAACTGAAAAAGACGACTTTGGTAAAAGTAATTATTGTTCTGTAAAACGTAATCTTGGTCACAGTTCTATCTACGTTACCCAAGATTTTTTACATAAGAAATTGCGGGAAAAAAATAAAAAAAATGATAAAATGAAAACCTCTTGATCAACATCCAAAGATTTCAACCCTTCAAGATTTTCAATATTCTGTGAGGAAGTTAAACACAATGATATATGGTTCATATTTAGATCGGGAGAAAGAGATCGAGGACAACGGCAACCTGAATTGACAGAAGATATGTTCTGATTGGCGGTCGATATTAAAATAGAAAAGGAGATTTAGGTCTGCAAAATAAAAAATAGAAAGAAAACCTGATCTGGACACCGCTTTTTTTGGAAAAGCTTTCTAGCAGTAAAACTCAAACTTAGATTTGATAACGCGCGGAAAAAAAATAAAGGAAAAAATAATAATAAATAATAGTGGGACAATATCTTTTACTGCGGGACATTTAATAATTTCACTTGTTCCAATAGGCGGGCCGCAGCTTATTGGTGTGACTAATAATCGCAAGCTGAGAGGAACTTTCACCTGTCAGCTGATACAGGCACTGTGTTCTGCTTATTGCCAGATGCCAGAGTTGAATGGTCATGTTCTTCCAAATACAGAACATGTGGGGTTCTCAACTCAGACATGAAACACAAACATACAAATACAAGAGCGTGCCTTTTATTATTACTCTTAACTAAAGCTGCAACTTTCATGGGCGCACAAGGTCTGCTAGCTCTGTTTGAAGTAGTCGAGCAGGTGATCAAAGGAAGCAGCGCCTCTTCTTCCTCCTGCTGCCGCCATTGCCGGTAATCCAGCTGTAGAAGGCGAAGCACCAGTCTCTCGTGGTGATGCCAGTGACCCAACTGGCATAACCATCGTCATGTCTGACCGAAGATCAGTCCCAAAGCTGCTGCCGCCGCCGCTGCTGCCGCCGCCTGTGCTGGTCATTTTGTGTCGCCTGTTGACATACTCTTCATGGATAAATATGTCCATCTTTCTGTCTCCCTCTCCCTTATTTCTTCCAGTTGGGAGATTTTGGAAGGCTGAAGCAAAAGGAG
Organism: Agave tequilana; assembly: GCA_038442645.1. Taxonomy (NCBI): domain Eukaryota; kingdom Viridiplantae; phylum Streptophyta; class Magnoliopsida; order Asparagales; family Asparagaceae; genus Agave; species Agave tequilana. The sequence continues at coordinate 15,703 of JAVJIF010033212.1, read as the reverse complement.
ATTCTTGCACTTATACAAAGATGTATGTATGTGCATGTGTAAAGATGATGGAATTATTGGCAAGTGTCCTAAAGGAGGAGATGGTAACAACCCATCGCGAAGCTTTGATATTATCCATTGCACGGCTCATGTGGGAGTGCATGTTGTCATTGATTGCGAGGGAATTCACAGCAGAGGAAGGAGACGGCCTGTCTTTTGTGTTGGAATTTGGCTCTTTCTCGGCAAATCCCTATCGCTTTGTTTCACTAATTCCAGTCCTGCGCAGAAGCAATCAGCTGAAGGTTTACAGGTAGCGAGGGCAAGACATATAAACAAGCAATCACCTCCCAGGCTTTTGCACCTCACACTTGGGGGATTATTTGCTTTTGCCTGATTTGCCGATTAATATAAGCAGCGATAGCAATACATCACCAGAAAACACAATCATATGCTTCGTTCTTTCACACACTATTTCTTTCTGGAAACAATTATGAGTTTCAGCTAAACTTAGGCATTTATGCAAGAATAGGAAAATTACATTACCAAGCTAACTAGTCTGCATATCCAAAACCACTGTCTACATGCATAAGCAGCACAAAGTTCATTACATAAACACACAGCAGCAGTTCTTCCTGGGTGTCTTGACAACAGTCTGAATGCACGATGGGAGAGGCCACTAGAATGCGGTTGATGCTGTTGAAGTCCGCTGCTTGTTACCAAGCATAATTACAATTACAGTCACGTCATCGTGATACTTTCTTCGTCTACCAGCAGGAACTCTCATCAATTCTTCAGTAGTGAAACCTGTGGAAGGAGTTAGATAGTGTAGCAGACACGAACCCAGCAAAATCACCTTAACTGTTGGAGATGGTAAAGATTCGTAGCAAATAAATAACCCGCACTGGATATTAGTAGATGATAAAAAATCATAACAATCAGTAGACATTACACATGCTAGAAACAAACAAAATGTTATATTAAAAGTCACAATGTATACAAATAGAGTAACAATTGATGGCTTACAGCAAAAAATCTGGCTTGTGCTCTGAGGCATGTGTCCAACAAGGCAACAACCATCTTGATAGGACAAGGCCCAAAGGCATTGTGCATGCATCACAACTAGTTATTTTTTAAGTACATTTTGCTTTGGAGCATGCATCATAGGCCGACATTGTAAATTGTTTCGGATAGGATAATATATTCTTAATTTCCATTGAATTTATGGCCTCTTCTATAAGGTTGAAGCAACTATAACTAGCTTGAACCCATTGTTGAGTAGTAAAGATCTAAATGGCCAAGCTAAACTGGACTAGTCTTATATGAGAATTGGATGAAGGACATTTAACATCTATTACATCTAAATATGCTAAATACATCAGATCGAACCATATTTACAGTTTACACGACCCTTCAGAACTTACCATGGATGTTGTATCTGATATGATGGGTTGTTAAGAAATAAACCTGAAGAATTAGAATGCATCAAGTTTTGCTAGCTTATGATTCATTACTCATGGATGGTCAGTGTCACTCATCATACCATTTCCTTATTTCAGTAAACTGGGATTATTAAGTTTGCAGTTAACAGGATACCTACATAACTGGCATAGGCTCACTGGTTCCTCTAGATTCCAGTGCACTACAGAAATAATGTCTCACTGTTAACAGGATACCATCTGTAATTCTTAAGGACAAATAAGTCGAATTATTGAGTTTTGAGCAACATAACTAAATAATAGATTGATGCAATAACATGTATATACTTTTAACAATTGTTTTCCCACCCTGTTTCATTCAAGAGAGAAAAATGAAATGCAGTGCCATCAATATTTCCAGGATGTTGGACAGAAAAAGTTGATTTGCATAATCATAATGGAAGAATACCTGCATTTTCGGCTGCTCTGAGTACAAGCTGCTTAACCAAATGCTTTGCAGGGTCCCCCAGTGGGTTCTCCTGGATAAATTTGTGAACAAGCTCCACAACTTCTTCATTCCAAAAAAATTCAAACAATTCATCGCCCCTAATACAACAAACAAACCATTTTCTGAAACTTTATGACTTATGGTGATTGGATCGGTATAGACATATGGCGGGCTGCATAAATTGCGAACTCGAAGAATGCCCATCAGTGCGCCATTCAATTTTCTCTGCAAAATAAATGAAAAGAAATTTTAGAACATAAACTTTTAGATCAATTAGATCCATCAATCTTCTAGACCCCAATGTCAACCGCAGAACTGGAACATGATTGTGAATACCTTCTTTAGGTAGCCAACGCCAAATGCACGGGTTAATTTCAATTTTTTTCCTTTCACTCTTCCACCAATGATTGGTGAAAGATCATCTGGATGATCATCTATGAGCTTCTATGAGCTTCTTGTATTCCAACTCATTATTAACAGTACGAGTCTCTGTCAATTGGATAGCTTGTAATGGACAATTTTCAGCGACATCACATGTAGCTAATACTGCTCCACTATCTCCTAGATTTAAGACACACAAATCTTTCCCATGAAGAAGAACGGTAAGGACACAAAATCCAACAGAAGCAATATCTGGTCGATCCTCCATTGATTGTTCTACCATATACATGAAATCACTCTCCGCTTGGGCAAGAGCACGGACAAGGCAATCCAGTACATCGACACGAAAAGATTTACATGAACTGTCTCCATCTGAAGAAGTAGAAAACATGAACGGCTTATTTCCGATATCCAAAGCACTAATAGCTGAAGATAAGTCACTTCTAGCAGCAGCATCCCGTGGTGAGCATTCAAAAGAATTTTTCTGAGTATTAGTACTGTCACCTTGTTTCTTAATGCGCCATTCTAGCAGATGCAAGTAAAATCTTATGTTTCATATAAAGTACCTGCCAGAAAATCAGCCGCATCACGCCCATTGAATCCATCATATACCCCACAAAATAGCCATCCATTTTCTTCCGAACATGCTGCTTGGACTCGATCTTCTCCGGCTGCTCCGCCAGCCATTTGCACATCCATAGCATTAAGAAAGAAGATTCTTCCCTTATAGGTGCACTCATAGATTTCCAAAGGTTTAAATTGTTTTCAAGCATATCACTGTCAGTTGACATACTACCTCCCAATGTAGATATACTGCTCTGAGAAGATGACAGGAGATCCATGCTTGAAAGAGAAGGAGAAGAAGGCATTCTTCTAAATGATCTAGGAGAATCCAAACCAGGTAATATTCCTCCCCAGTAAGACCATTACATATATTTGTATTTGCTAAGGTGGCATTTGCACTAAGGGCAGCACCTGACAAACAGGAAAAGGAGCTACTCCTGAATCTGAAGTTGGAGTCTTCGATTTGAATTCCACTGGATAGTTCAAACTCACAATTAACTTTAATTGAACTATTCTGATAAGAGTTGCATTGGTAGCCAAAGCTGACATTAAGTTCTCCAGAACATTGTGAACTTTCTTTAGGTTTTTGCATCATTGTTGTAATTAAAAAAGGATGTCTCACTCCCCGATTAGTTAACACAAATTTCTTTTGTAACCCTACAAACAGAATTTCAAGCACTTAAAGCCTAGGAACACCAAACCTGAAAAGAGAAAAGAGAAGTTCAAGATAATCATATATCATTTCGACAATAGTTTATCTTGTTGGAAAGAGAGAGATTATTACCTAGGAAGCTGACTGGATTGCTGGATTGCCATGGGTCGCGTCGAGGAGATCGCCAAGGAAGTCGACGACGGAAGGCAAAGTGAACAGCAGCAGGAAAACAGCAGCCGCAGCAGAATCAGGCAGGGTCGGTCGACCGGTCCGGTCGACCGACGTGCACAACATGCACAGAGTTGGAGCAGTCGACCGGCCCGGTCGACCGCAGTGCCTGACTGACAGATCCCAAGTCTCGGGTTTTCTGGGTCGACCGGCCCGGTCGACCGGAAAAACCTGACTGACAAACCCAACTCTCGGGTTTCTTGGGTCGACCGTCACGGTCGACCGGTATAAGGAAGTCGTCGACCGGCCCGGTCGACCGACAGTCGGGTTCTGGGTTAAATCTGCTGATCCGCTGTATGAGGTATTTAAGCCTATGTTGACTCTAGGGTTTAGATAACCTGCGAAAAGAGATAGCAAAGGGGTTCTCTTGTATTCAAAGAGACCAAGAGCTATGTAATCATCTTCCTAATACAAATCTCTCCATTGATTGCCCCGAGGACGTAGGCATTGAGGCCGAACCTCGTTAAATCTCGTCTTTGTGATTTGTGTGTTCTTCGTGTGATTTGTTGGGTTGTTTCTGTGCTGGAGATCTTGGGATTCTTATGTTTGGTTATTGTGATTGGATTGCGCCCGCACAACAAGTGGTATCAGAGCATTCGGGTTACACTTGGGATTTCTGAGGATTCGGAGGGCTCGAGATCGGATCCGGTGGAGATCGTGTGTCGATCTCAGATCTGAGGTATTGGGTGTTCGAGGAGATCGTGTGTCGATCTCAGAAGGACTCAAGGAGGGCTCGTTGAATCCGTGGTGGAGTAAATCTGGTGAGAAACTCGATCTAGGGTTTCGAGGGACAGGTAAAAAATCATATTTTTATCTGTGTATAGATCTATTTCAAGGTAGTTGATCTTCCGCGTAGATAGAGGATCAGGGAAATCTCAATGGCAGAAGTAACTGCATCTGTTAAGGCAATGAACAATCACCAAGGATTGAAGTTGTTAAGTTTAATGGGACTAACAATTTTGGTATGTGGAGATGCGAGGTCATTGTATGACCCGGAAAAGGAGAAGACAAGAATTGCAGTAAAAGTTTTCCTTGAATCAAATGAAAAGGATTACAACAAAAACTGTTCCTTCCGGTTACAAGGGAGGGAGAATATTGAATCTTGAATTCCCCCTTTGTTTAAGACTGGGTTCTTCGTGTGGCGGTGGAGAGTGAATCTTGTTCTCCGTTGACCAGATGACCGTCCTTCAGGGATCTCCTCTTCGGCCGGTAGAAAGAGTGACACAGCTCTATCTACCAAAACTCTAAAAAAGAAGGTAGGAGAAAGTTAGCTCGTACGCAGCGAACTTGCTGAAGAGTTGATCTGCTTCTTTTCTTTCTGTGTCGCCCTCTGTCTCTCTTCGTCCGATTGATTCTCTGATCTCCTTCCTCCCCTCATAGCAAACAGGGCTATTTATAGAGGTACCAGGGGTGAACGTGCCTCCTAAAAAACGCTCCACAATGAGGGCCAACTTTCCCGCTACATGGGCGGTAAACTAACCACGTGCCTGCTAAAGACACGCCACGATGGGGGCTGATTTCCCTTACGTGTAGGCAGTGATTGGTCCCTTAACCAAGGCGGTTATAACTGAGACGCGGGTGTCAGGCCGACGCGCCTTGATGCTGAGACGCGGGTGTCGAGCCAACGCGCCTTGATGCTGAGACGCGGGTGTCGAGCAACGCGCCTTGATGCTGAGACGCGGGTGTCGAGCCAACGCGCCTTGATGCTGAGACGCGGGTGTTAGTCCCTCGCGTCTAGAGCTTGAAACTTTGCTTTTCAATGGCTTGTCCTCCAGTAACTTTTGGACAGCCTACAGAACCCCCTCCAAAGTTTTCGATATTCCGCAGTTAACTGGGACGGATTTCGAAATACTTTGAATTTTAGCCGTATTTGCTTTCATGACTGGATTGTTAGTGCTCCGGGTTTGATTTTATCTGGAGTTGGTCTTCGTGAGTGTACTGTTTGAATTCCTTGAAGCCACCAGAGTTGATCATGTTGAGTGTCTAGATGCACAGTCTAAACCTCCCCGATTGCTTTTAGTCTGTCACGGGTGTGCTTTAAGCCAGGAGTGGTTGGTCGTCTGCTTGCGTCAGTGTACTGTTGAACTGATTTTGCACAAGCAGGAGGCCGAACGCAGGTTCTTTTCGAAAAGCCGAGATGGTACTGCTTTAAAGACGTGATTTCTGTAGGGTGCGTCCTTTGGCAATGGAAACGCGCCCGATCTTCCATGAGGCAGACGCGATGTTGGGCCCGCTGGGTCGGACGCGGACTTCGTAGAGAGACGCGACCTTCCGAATGCATTTATGGAGATGCTGACGGGGCACGTCCATCGAAGAGGTGCGTCCCTTGGGTGCGAATCTGTGCCGTGTCATGATTACGCCGCCAGCTGGCCTGGGGGACCGGCAGGATTTCACCTTTTGGCGCGCGGACTCCCGGTTCATTAACTGAACCGCGCCACGTGTCAAATGATGACTCGCTGCGGAGTCGTGACGCATGATCTTCGCGATGCTTTGTTCCACGCGTCATGTGATGATTCGCTGCAGCTTTTATCGGGCCACACGCCGCGTATCTTCGCGAATCCTTGGCCTATAAAAGACAACAGTCAGAGAGACATCTTTTCTTCTCCGAACGCACTTGCTCAAGAAAGAGAGTTCTCTTCTTCCTCTGTTGAACTGTTCATCTCCATTAAAGATGGCACCCAAGACCAAGCCAACCGCCTCTTCTTCACGGGCGACTGTCGCCGAGGTCCAGAGGGGCGCTTCCTCTGCGCAGGATGTCGCTTTCCCAGGTATAATGCCTTTTAGGCGGGATTTCGCCATTAACGGAAGCTCATAGAACCCTAAGAATCCTTAACACAAAATATAACTCGTGTTTGATTCTCAGACGCGGTCTTTGAGTTGATAACCGAGGCGCGAGTTTGGACCCTCGCGCCATTGTCCTGCATTTCGGATTCTTCACTTAGAATATTTCTAATTGTGAAGGGTTCAGACGCGGACTTGGTCTGCAGAACGCGGATTTGATCCTTGCGTTCTGTTTCATCAGCTGCCGATTTTGATGAATCTGGCACCTGAGTCCAAGCAATTAGAAATCTGGGGGTGTGAAAGGAAGGGAGTTACCCTCCTTAACTTCTGACGGTTGTGGTAATGGAAGGGTTAAGGTGGATAACTCCCTTCTTTTCGCACCCCAGAAGTGACATCAAGGACATTCCATGACCTTCTGGTGGTGGAGACGCGGATCCTGCAGGTCTGACGCGGGTTTGATAATTTCTTGCGTCCAGTATCTCTTCTGCGTTGGACGCGGTTTCGCAGGTCTGGACGCGGATTGATAATTCCTGCGTCCAGTATCTCTTCTGCGTTTAGACGCGGTTTCACAGGTCTGGACGCGGATTTGATAATTCCTGCGTCCAGTATCTCTTCTGCGTTTGGACGCGGTTTCGCAGGTCTGGACGCGGATTTAATAATTCCTGCGTCCAGTATCTCTTCTGCGTCTGGGTTATGAACACTTAGCATTTATTTTTTTTTGCTTCTAATAAAGTATCTAACTAAGTGTCCTTTTCTTTTGCAGTGCCCCATCCTTCTGCCTCACTCGCCAAGACGCGCCACTTTGGACATATAGGTGGTGCTGACCGGGACTTGACCTTTGTGCTACGAAGGACTGTTCCTGTGACTGCTGACCAGTCGCAGGATCGCAAGGAGAGGCTCTCTAATGTTGACATGAGAACTCTTCGGGTACTTATGACCGATGTAGTATTCACAACGGATGCTCACGTCAAGCTGGAGAAGCCTGCCTTCTTCTTCGGAGATCGTATCAACGATGGCGGCTATCGTGTGTATGACGGAACTTATAAATGGCTCGTCAGATAAAGGGTGGAAGATTCTTTCTTCCGGACATGGAGAGGATGTTCCCGCTGTCCTACTTCCAGCACATGTCCGTCCCTCGGAAGATGGAATGGGACATTTCTCGATATGTCCCTGAGATTACTCTCGGTGATTTGGGTTCTCATAAAGTACACCGTCATGATAGCCATGACAGGTCGGTTCTCGGCCTATTCCCTGGGTCGCACAAGTCTGAGGTTCCGGTTGGAGAGATACCACACTTGGCACTACCTTCCTCAACGCGTTCATGAAAGCGGAGGGTGATTATCCGGTCGGGTTCCGTTCGCCCGGGTGGGTCCATTCCACGGAGAGAACTACTGGTGGGGCAGGATGGTGGGTTTCGTCCTCACCGATCTTGGGGATCTGCTAAAGCGTGTGGGACTGTACCCGGCGGTCAGGGCCGTACAGTGGGGTATCCCACCAGGCTCTCATAACTTTTCGGGATCCTGGAGCGCTACAATCCTCTGACGGGGACATTCTTTACCCGGTCAGAGAGATGGGCCTTGCACTGCACGAGCTACATGAGGTCTCGGGCTGGCAACAGGGGACATTCCCTATGAGGAATATGTCCCGACCACTGAGGAGCTCCACCTCTTGAAGAAAGAGTTTCCTCGGGTGTACGAGACTTACTGGGAAGTGATGTGTCACTTCCACATTTGCGGTCAGATAACCGCCTGGAGGTTGCAGGGAGTCAAGCAACTGTCTTGGGCCAGTTACTTATTCAACGATGTCAATAATAAAGACAATCCGATAACCCGACTGGCTCCCCAATTTCGACAGGGAGATTGAAGACAGGATCGACAAGGCTTCTGAAGGCTTCTACACCACGGTTTCGAACGAGGACGGTTTCGACCCTGACCTGGTTTTGAAAGCTTCCACCATCAAGCCCGGACCCCTATCTCCGATAGGGCACTGTTGGCAGGCTTCTTGATGCTGTGGCTGAAGCGTTGTGTGGTGCCCACGCTGCCACATGAAGCTATTGTTGCTGACGTGGTGTACCCGGCGGTGCTCCTGGCTCATGGCAATCCTATAGCCCTTCTCCCGGCCGTGGCGGCTGGCATTCAGAGCGGGTTGCGGGCGCTAACCAAGAGTTTCTGCGAGGCGCCGAAAACTGTCGACTCCCACGGCAAGCCGTATGTTGACTCAGAGGGGAATCCGACGGTGAAGCGCCCAAACCCTCGGATCGAGCTGCCTTATACGTACCTCATGGCTTGGTACGTGATGCACTGCCCTTCTCTGATGACGGCGGTGCGTTAGAGGGAGAGTTCCGTCCCTTTTGTACAGCGGTTGGAGGATTCGAGCTGGCGTGATCTTTATATATATTACGTCCGGAAGCGACTTTCAGATTCTGCGAATTACCAGCTCAATCGCTGCTTCCCCGAGATCTCTGGTGCATCTTTCGGGGATCTATTTACTGATTCGCGGGCCCAGATGGCTTCACGAGGTTGTCGCGGGAGTCTTCTGGTGGTTGATCAATATTCGGCCCAGATATGTGCTTTTCCGGCAAGGGACTTCATGCACCATGAGCCGTACATGCCGAATCGTTTCGCTCGACAGTTCGGCTACGATCAACTCTACGTCGGAATCCCAATGCTCGACTCGCCTTCGAAGGGAACTTGTTCGATGGTGTTCGGGCTTGGTACTACAGTGTGCCGGACGGACGGAGCAACTTTCGTCTACCTATCGAGGGGTCCAAGTGCCGTATGAGCTTCAGCTTCTGCACTTGGTATTTCAAGCCATCCAGACATCAGATTGTTTCGGCGTCTTCATGTATTGAGAGCATCAATGCAAATCTCGAGGCAAGGTCAGAGTCTGGTAAACACTCGAAACTCATCGACAGTACCTCCAAGACCGACCTGAAGGCGAAGGAGGTCGGAAGATCGAGAGGAGCGCGAGCGACGTGATAGCCACAAGAGAGATCAGCTGCACCGCGACCAACAAGGGAGGACAAGCAGCTCGGAGCAACAAAGACTCGCACAGGCGTGTAAGCAAGCGTCGTCAACGCTCGCTTCAACTGCTGAACCTGCTCCCAAGAAGGTTCGGAGAGACTTGACAACCGAAGTCTCCCGATCCGAGACATCCTGCTGTCGTTGAGGTACCGAGGGAAGAAGATATAGCTGAAGAGGATGTTCATTTAGTCCGTGCCCCTAGGTCGAGCAGCAGAGAACGTAGGTCTGCGGAGGAAGGGGAGCTCGTTGACAGAGCCACCACCGCTGACGAGGATGAGCAGCTAGAGGTCGACATCATGAGTGGAGGAGATGTTGATATTCGGGGATTTCAGTTCAATCCGGGCTTTTACTTGCTCATGAAGGGAGAGATGAGGCACAGCAACCTGGGTCGCCTTGTGTCTTCATCTCCAGTCCTTGGGCAGTTGACCCCAGTCCTACCACTGGGGTAATTGTGGCAGGCTCCGGCTGCAGAAGTCTCGCGCGCGGCGCTATCGTCTTCCTCACTTCAGGGGAAAGAGATTTTGAAGACGAGGTCGACTACGGCGATGAACCCGCTCTTCTGATCCGAGTAAGTTCTCCCACATCTCAGAGGGAGAAATATACGGGGGTGAGCCATCAACGGTATCATAGCTGGCGATTATTCCCGCTGAAGGTACTCTTTTCATCTTTTGACCTAATTTCCATTTCATTTGAAAAGGATGTTTAACATTCTTCTTTTATGCTGCAGGGTTGGCCGGGGACATTGAAGCTGTAATCTCCTCGCATATCGAGGAGAGCGGTAAAAGAGCTGACCCAGTCCGAAGGAGTCGAGGCTTCAGTTGCCGAGATAACTCCAGAGAGGGCAACTACTAAAATTGGGGAGCCTTCCATTTGCCGGAAGAGGAGGCAAACCCCTAAGGCTGGGGAAGAACCCACTCTGCAGGGTGAAGAGGTTACTATTGAAGCCAGGGAGACTTCCACTCCGCAGGATTCGCCTAAGGATTCGACATCTCTGACCTCCCAGATGGTAAGGAAGTTCTGATATTTTAAATGTTTCGCTTTTCTCCTTTGTGGCTAATGTCGCGATAACTTGCAAAGGGAACTGAGGGGGCTCAGGTGGAGAGTCCGACGGTTGGTACCCTTCCAAAAGGCCACACAGCTCAGGTCTCGGTTGAAGCTTCTGAGGAGGTTGCTCTTACTACTCCATCATTAGCTGTGGAGGTTCCTGCAGAGATAACACCTCCGGAAGCGCCAGTGGCCAGTCTCGCTCTTGCCGTATCGACGGTCAGCACGACTCTCGCGCAAAAAGAGCCAGCTTGCACCCCTTTCCTCATGATAGAAAGGGGGTCGGGGAGTACCTCGGGTGATGATACCATGGATTTCCTGACACACAAAACGGTGCAGCAGTTCCTTGACGCGATGCGATCGTGCATCGATTTTATCCTGTCTGGGCGTAGCTCTTTGACTTTGCCCGGACGTTTCTTGGAAACATGGCGGTAACATCGAATTAAACGGAGGCTCCTCGCTTGCCAAGTCGTGTCTGCTGTTGGTGGAGCGATTGGGAAGTGACCTGAAAGAGCTGAAGTCTTTGGACAATGCTAGTTCTTCTCAAGAAGCCCAGGTCATCTTGACTAGGCTCCTAGCCACCCAGGAACAAGAGCGGCAGGAGGTGGAAGCACAAGTTGCTGAAGAGGTCCGCAATCTCGAGCGTTCCCAAGCTGAATGTCAGAAACTGGCTGACGATTCAATGGAATCCGAGTTCATCCGGCAAAACGCAGAGCTCGCCATTACCAATGCTCGGTCTGCCATCGTTAAGGCGGAAGCCATGATCGCGGATAATGAGAGGACGCTTGCCACCATCCGGAAGAGCTGGAGGAGCAACAAGCTGCGAAGGCACGAGCTGAAGAAAGCCAGACCATTCATTCCTCCAGGTGGAATCTCTGCGAGCACAGCTGCTGCAAAACCCTTTTTATCTAAAGAGGAGCTGCGGGTCCAAGCCATGATGGAGGCTGAGAAGGCACGTCAGCACGAGATGCATCGTCTCAGAGAGCGTATCCGCCTTTGCCGGATCAAGACTTTTAGCCTTTTCCCTTCTTCCCTTTTTTTTGTTAAGAAGAGGACACTCTATTAGAGTGTTTGTATCCACTTTTACTATTTTCGATATAATAAAAGTTTTTGAAGTTTTTGTTCCATCTTTTTGTTTAGCTGTGGATGAATTCAACTCCCTGATCATGGCTGTGAATACTGAACTAAGGTAAGACTAAGTTCTTTCAATGAGACGCGGCGTCGACTCTTAGTCTTCTTGATGAGACGCGACATTGACCCATAGAGTGAGACGCGGTCATCCGTCCATAGGAGCTTAGATAGAACCAAGTCCTTTTGATGAGACGCGGCGTCAATCACAGGGTGAGACGCGGTCATCATTCCATAGGAACTTAGATTTCATAAGTCCTTTTGATGAGACGCAGCGTCAATCACAGAGTGAAACACGAATTTGTCTTGCTGAGAAAGACGCAGATAGAGCAGACGCGAGGGACGCAGCATTGTTTGCCGAAGGGACGCGACGCAGGCATTCTTCTGGAACGCGGGTGGATGTCTTTCAATCTGAGAAAGGAGACGCGGTTCTTTGGACGCGACTTTCCTATCTGCGTTAAGCAGCCTGACTTAAAGATTTTAGGAGATCTTTGACCGTCAAGTCTTCGCTGACGATTGAACGTCAAGTCTTCGCTGACGATTGGAAACCGGGTCATCCGTTGTTTTCCGAAGCAGCTGTCCACGCGTCAGTTTTCATTGGACTTGGGCGTTAATGCCCTTTAATGCAAAATCGGCGCTGACGGTTTGAGATCAGCGCCTGCGATGCTTCCCGAAGCGACGTTCCACGCGTCAACCTCCCATGGGCTTTGACGGTCGTGCGGTCATAAGGCCGGCGGTTTAATTAATGAACATTAATGACCTGTATCAGGAGTTGCCTATAAATAGGACTCACCCCTCTCTTAACAGCGGCTGCTTAGACCGTACTCTGTTTAAGAACGAGTACTCTGAGGGACTCTGCCTTCTCCTTCAAGGACCTATCAGGGGTTTGCCTCCATGAATGAAGGTGCCTCTGTGGATGAAGATGACCCAGAGCTTTCATGTTTCTGTTTGGTCTCTTCAATGGATTACCACTGTCAAGTGATTTCAATGGCAGGAAGCGTCTCTTTGAGCACTTTTTACGTCCGCGTCTCAACGCAGATAGTTCAACTCTTAACAGAGGCTTCTGCGGGTATGCCATGCCCACTTACCATGACATTTTAGATCAACCAAGTTGAATTTCAGTATACCCTTAAAGAGATATCATCTGGGCCTTCTTGTGAAGTCGTGGTTGGTGCATTCCTTTTGGAATTTGCGCCGCCGACTTAAACTTCCTGGACGCGAGTACAGAAGCTTTGGTACTGGCGCGCTTACTCATGAAGCTCGCGTTTTAAGGCCATGACTTGGATGAAATTCCCACTCGGGTTAAAGGCTTCAGACCCGAATCTTGCAACTCCTGTTCCTCCAACAGAGAGATGGCAGTTTCGGCGTCTGATTCTCTGCGCACCTTGTCTTAGACGCGTATGTGGAGTAAAGTCGCGTTTGCATTCTGTTTGTATCATAGTCTCGCTCGCGTCTGTTTTTATGTCGCAGGACTCTGGCTCGCTGCGCGGATCATTCCCGCGTCTGCGGCCTTTGAAATAGCCGCGTCTGTGACTTAGTTTTTTCTGTTGAAGTGTACTAAGCTCTGAATTGTCTGATTCCCTGTTTGCTTTTTTGCAGGTAGGCTTGGTCATTCTTCTTCATGTTCGCTGCTAAGTCCGTGGGAGAATATATCGGACGGGCGAACTTGTTCGATGTTCGTCCACAAGGGAATATATTATGGTCCTCGTCGTCCACAAGGGAATATATTATGTCCCTGACGAGGAATCGACTCTCGCCAAGGTCTATTCAGATCCACTGCACCAATCATGCCTGCTGGCAAGAGATGGTCAGGGTAAGTATGGCGGCGAGGAGGTTACGGTGGACACGGCGGCAGATAGGATCCTCTTCCTCTCCCATTCCAGAAGGACATCGAGGACTTTCCATGTCTGCTGGATGGCCTGCTGGGGAAAGAGATGCTCATGAACGAAGGGTTGCAGGACTTTCTGCTGCCACCGGACCTCAAGAACACCATTGCTCTTAGCTTAGTCAGCTAGGGCTCTTTCGATGTTTACATCATGCACCATCTGTACTTGGAATCAGATGCGGCTTCAAAGAGTGAGTGCAACCTCTGAGAGAGAGAGGGACTTCTTGTACTCCTTAATTGTAACAATCCACTCTTATTATAAGAGAGCGTTTGACTGTAACACTCAATCTTATTATATAAGGGAGCGTTTTGTATCATTTTCATATTTGGAAATAAATAAAAGTGACACTTTTCTTTTGCTTCTTTCGTTGTCTTGAACTTTTTGTTAGACTCATAGAAGCAAAGAATTTTTGACTTTGTCAAAATTATGATGGTGGTAATTTTAATAAGTCAAACTTGTAGAGAAAGATCCTATTTCAGGAACTCTCATGATACTGTCAGAGGTGTAATATTAACTTGACAGAGATGAAATTTTGATGGACCTGTCACTTTATAAGAGAAAGTGACAAGTAGAATTGGTACCCCAGGGAGGGTGAACTTTTATCAAGGTTTGGGATTAACTGATTGAGCTCAACTGGGGATTTGATGGAAACACTGTTGATGGTGTAGTATTAACCTAACAATGTTTTTAGGTAGACTTGTTATTCTGTTGAAGAGAATAACAAGTGGGACTAGACTCGTGGGGATTAGGAAAGTTTGTTACCGTCAGAGGTGTGATATTAACTTAACGGGTTGAAAGTGGTCTTGTCAGAAGTGTAATGTTAACTTGACAAGGATGTGAGTCAAAGGTGTGATATTAACTTAACTCAGAAGTGTCACTGTCATAGGTGTAATGTTTAACTTGACAGTGAGGGTAATGCTAGAGGTGTAATATTGAACTTAGCATTGGTCATCTCGGCTCGCATAAGGAAGTCCGAGGGAAAGTCATGGCCATAGGTGTATTGTTGAACTTAGCAATGACTTGGATGCTAGAGGTGTGTGGTGTTAACTTAGCATCATCCATTTCAGCTTCGGTGTGGAAGTCTGAAGAAAAGTGACTGTCAGGAGAGAGTAATATTAAACCTGCAGAAACTTGATTACTGTTTAGGATGTGTGGTGTTAAACTTTAACAGTAGTATTTGCAGAGGTGTGATATTAACTTGACAAGATGACTCATGATAAGAGTAATTGAGGGCCTGTCATTCTATTAGTGAGAATTGACAAGTGAAAATTTGAAGTGCCAGAGGTTATAGTGTTAACTTGGCAAATTTGAAAGTTTGATACTCCGTGTAGAGTTGACAAACAAAATTTGTACCGACAAGGAATAGTGTTAACTTGGCAAATTTGAAAGTTTGATACTCCGTGTAGAGTTGACAAACAAAATTTGTACTCGACAAGGAATATTGAAAAGTTTCCATTACCAGAGGTATAGTGTTAACTTAGTAATGGTTGTATTTTGTAGACCTACCATTCTGTGGATGAGAATGGTAAGGGATTTTGGGAGGAAAGAGTAGCCAAGTCCACTTAGGATTTTTAGCAAACCCCAGCTGTCAACGGATTTGAGGTGCCTTTACCAACTACCGTTTGAGTTGGGCTAGCCATGCTATTCCCTCAGCATGATGAGTTGTCGAAAGACTTATGTTGGACTTAAAAGCCAACATTTTCCTCTATCCTTAGCCGTCGGAGGCGTCAGATCAAATGGGAACGTGTCCCTTAGGATTTTTAGCAAATCCTCAGCTGTCACGGTTTGAGGTGCCTTTACCAACTACCGCTTGAGTTGGGCTAGCCATGCTATTCCCCTCAGCATGAGAGTTTTCGAAGACTTATGTTTGACTTAGAAGCCAACATTTTCTTCTTCCTTAGCCGTCGGGGGCGTCGGATATTAATGAAGAAGCTCTTCTTATTTTGATCAGAGGTGTATTTTTAACTTGATCAGTGAAGAATACCATCTAAGGATAGTATTTCTTCAGGAACCTGCCATTGATCGGCATCATGAGTGTATCGCCATTCGAGGTTATGAGGCAAATGACCCATTGAGTAGACTGACTCTACTACAAATGGTCCTTCCCATTTGGG